>CM034532.1:16563387-16865887 GCA_020002185.1 Paraescarpia echinospica
TTCATAGACACTCCTCCGTCTTCGTGGTCGTCGTACTTCTCGTAGAGTACCTTCACAGTGGGTTCCAGGTAACGTGGGTCACATCCACGATGCAGAGCCAGACAACGGAAGAAACACAGATTGTCGGTGTACTTCTTAGTGTTGTTGCCTTCTCTTTCCAGTCCGATGACGGCATGGTTCTTCTTGATGTATCTGGAAAGGGTGATGTCCACGCATCCTATAGGATGCTGTACGATGTGGTTGACGAAGAAGGTGACGTTCGTGACCGCCTCGCATACCCATTGACTGTTCGGGCGTTGATTGATAGCCCACTGCAACACGTCTGTTTCTCGGATACGCTCCAGAAATGCATCAAAGTCTTCGGCGTTGGTAATCAGACACGGTTCATCGAGGTAACGTCCGCAACAGTTACATGACGAATGATAGTATCGAAATCTATTGGTGATCTTGTTCCTCAACACAAATCCGTAACTAAGATTAATCTTAAAGGTGTGTTTCTGTTGTTGAAACATGATCTTCAAGGATGGTTCTAGATGAGTCGTGTCCGGTGTCGTCAACCTGTAATTGAAGGTGGATTGAACGGGTCGTCTGATCACGTGACTTCTGATGGTTGACCAGTGGTATCGAACGACATCTCGCAGATCACTAGACAGATGATCGGCCAAGGGGAGTTGTGGGGGAGGATGTATGGGATCGACGTCGTCGTCACGTGGTTGCTCTTCGCGTCTCGCTCGCTTGGGTGGCTTCCTCTTCCTCCTCCTCGTGACTTCTTCTTCTTCTTCTTCTTGTCGTCTTCTACATACGTTGATATGTTGTAACAAGTTGTCACATCTCGTGAATTCACGTGCGCAAATCACGCAGCGGTGGTTTTTCTCCACGGGTACCTTACCACATGACGTCTTCATGTGACGTAACAAGGTGTATCGTCTCGCGAACTCTTTTGAACATACTTGACATCGATTACATACCTTGATATGTTGTAACAAGTTGTCACGTCTCGTGAATTCACGTGCGCAAATCTCGCAGCGGTGTTTTTCCTCCTTACCACATAACGTCTTCATGTGACGTAACAAGGTGTCTCGTCTCGCGAAGTCTTTTGAACATACTTGACATCGATGGGTGGTTCTTTTGGATTCAGTAGATGGCGCCACTCGCGACGGTGCTTTGTTGTAATAGGCATGATCGACTTCGACGAGTCGTGATGACCGAAGGGATGAATGACATAGTCGGATGTGACGTTGCAAATCGTCGTATGTATCGCTGACGATACCGCAGTGACGACAAACGTGCTTCTTCATGACGCCGCATGCACCTACAACTGAAGGACGAAGGATGCTTGCCTATGTCTATATATCATACGTCGTGGTGGTGGTGGGGTGGTGGTGGTGGTATTGTCTATATAGGAGACACTATGTGATAACGTGGGCTACGTATCAATCGATAACTGTGTGTGTGTGTGTGTGTGTGTGTGTGTGTGTGTGTGTGTGCGCGTCGTATACCGCAAAGTCACTCTTTGAAACGAAAGAACAACGGACAACCAAGAAGGCTATTACATATACCTTTTATTTCTCACTAAATATACACAAGCTGTATTCAAATCGAAAACTACTACTACTACTACTATTACTACTACTACTACTACTATGTTAAGGTTACTATGACGAGGCGCCACTAACCCCAAACAACGTAGAGGTGCATTTCCTCTTTGTCATAGCAAACTTCTACACAACTAATTTTCAAATTGCACATGACTATAATGTTGTCTACGGATAGTAGATGCTACAGCATAGATATGTTCGTCTCGGGTTATATTTCGGGCAATGTCAAGGCAACAGTGCCGCACCGCTTCCTTCAGCGTAGTCGACGTCGACGAATACAACGCGTCAGACAAACGTGCTATATCGTTCTGTAGAGTCGCCATAGCATCAAACGGCTCTGTATATCCTAACGGCATACAGTCCAAAAATGTCGACCATATTAACAGTCCGTGGGGTGAAAGATCGAATATCAATCTTTCTGTCTGCAGCTGTTCGTATTCTGACAATGGTGATGATGTTGTGTCGTCAAGGCAGGTCATCTCTAAAGGTAGGTCAGGAGATGGTGACGTGCCGGGGGTGACGTCATCACACGTCATGTCGAATGTCGGTGACGTCGTGTGAGAAGGCTGCTGCTGCTGCTGCTGACGACGCTCGTGTAGAACCTCGAGAAGGCGACGACGTTACGTCTTCGACGAGGCATCTTTTTTTTCGGTGCCCACGTAATTTTCATTGTCGTATCATCGACGTCATCGTCGTCGTCATCCATATAAACACGACGTATTCGGGCTAATTCACCATGATCCTATTAAACACAATAAAAAAGAACAAGGTTATATGATGATGATGAGTGTAAGTGATAGTTTGAGTTCTCGTCAGATGCCATTGTTAATTAACACACAGGTAATATCTCGTCACACGCCGGTGTTAGGCCACAAGTGCGCAGGATGGCTTCGACACGTGGTATAGTATCATGTGTCCACAGCAGGAAGTCCGCTTTATATCTCATATGTCTCACTGTCCATATCAAAGTGTCATAGATCAACTCACTGCTCACCCTGTACATGTCAACGTCTTGGTCTTCGAAGGTACGGTCCAGTCTGTTGGCTACACGACGAATACAGGCGTTGGCTGCAGTTGTGGACAACAGGTACAAGTCCTTCATTTCCTCCGTGAGATCTTCTTGTTTTTTGAGACTGGCTCTCACCGGCATCTCCTTACCTTCATTCAGCAAGGATATACCTCGCGCACGTAGAGTCTCTTTCACTCGTGGGATGGTATAGTCACCCCACTCCGATGTATGCGATGCATAACCGATTTGGTCCACTGCCTCATTCAGAGCATTCAGGATTTTGGTCTGATCCAGAGTGTACAGTGACTTGCAAAAACCTTCGTAATCACGACACATTGACTTGGATGCGTAGAGAACGCAGGCGTTGGAGATAGTCGCTATAAATACATCTTCGTCTATCATTTCCTCCGAGCGTTTTTGAATGGCATTGATCTTCTCTACACTCTCCCGTAAATCGCTACTACAGTGAACAACATGGTCGTTGTCGTCGTCGTCATCACTACTCCATCTACACGACCCACAAAAAATGTCACTTGCCTCATCATCATCAGGATCGCTGACATCTGAATAAGTCAGATGTCTTTTCAGAGTTTGAGATGCCTCGACCGGCGGTGATTTGACATGGCAGGTATCGTCATCCGTTCACTCGGACAGGTGTTCAAACTACAACATATGAAATTACAACCTGGTCATTTCCGGTGACAAAACACCTTTCTGCAGTTACTGTTCAATCACTTCCAGTGCTGTCACGGAATAGTTCACCTAACAGCCTTTTGATGACTTTCTGATAGTCACCCTAGCCTGTTTACCGAACAGGAAGCTCAATACACCATGACGCTCTTCGTCTGTTTTCAGTGACATATAGTCATTGGCCGACACATCGCCTATAGCCCGTCAGGCTACGGTGTCAAAAGCTGTGACCCACAATTCAACGCCTTTTCGGTCACTCAACAGGATACCCAAGCAGTATTTATAAATAGGGGCACCCTTCTGTCGGACGTGAACCGGACATGACATAACGATGTGGTGACCTTTCGTTTCAAAAAGAACTTTGCGGATGCAGACATGGCAAGACGGATAACATACATATCTCGCAGTCAGAGCGCATGTTACAATATTCAGAGGTCTATCGAATACATAACAACCATCACTTACTGTTTCGAGAGCTGTCAGATCGATAGTGTTGTCGGAGGTTGCCTTAGCGGTCGCCATCTTGTTGCTGACTCACGAAGAATGCTTGAAGATGATCGAACGGTTGAGAGCGAGAGTTGTTATGTTTTATACAATTTACCTGGGTTTTTATACACAGAAAGTGCCCGGTCAGCAGTCTTGTGACTGTTAGTCAGGGCGTTAAAGATAAAGCTGTCAATCAGCTATTTTCACGGTGCAAACAAAGAAAAATGTCCAGTCATCGATCTTGTGACTGTGGGCAGGGTGTTAAAGCTGTCAATCATCTATTTTTACAGAGCAAACAAAGAAAGTGGCCAGTCATCATTCTTGTGACTGTAAGAAGGATGTCAAGTAGACGATAAGACACCTGTAGGATGTAGGCGTCTCTGCTTACAGAGTATTTTCCTGTCTTTAATAAGATGTCCAGGATGTTGACTTCTATTTTTACGGACTAGTTTAGTGAAGACAAAGAAAGACAGAACATACATCCTTTAACCGTAAACAGATGGCTCGTTAAACACAGGAAGACTAATCCGAGACGGGACAACTCGTTAAAACAAACGAAACAGATGACTCGTTAAAAACAGGAAGACTAATCCGAGACGGGAACGCCTCGTTAAATCAAACGTAATTAGGCGTCTCGTTATGACACAGGAAGTTGACTGGCTGTCTTGAAAGTTCGCGCGTTAACTTTTCAATTCATTTCATAACAACAAGAAGTGCAACAAGAACAAAAAAGAAAGATGGCTGAATATGGAGTTATAGCCTGGACTAAAATACGAGAAGAATGGGAAGAGAAACAGAAAGAAATAGAAAGGAAGATGTGAGTATCTATTATTTACTTGATGTCATCCGTTTTTATGACTATGTATTTACTTCATTCAAGTAATTACACAGGTTTCTTAGAAGTTCTTCATATTTAACCACTAGTTCTGCTACATATATGAAAAGTTTGAAAAGTATATAGTTACCCATAATTATTCATTTATCACATCTAACAGTTGTTTATATCATCTTTTTAGTGCTGCTCGAGAAGCAGCTAAAGAAGACAATGAAGATTACGAGGAAAAGAAAGAAGAAGAAGAAGAGCTGGAATCGGACTTGGAATGCACGTAAGTGTTCAAATTATTATTATTATTATTGCTTTGTTGCCTAGCAACGTGGTGTCTGATTATATATATATAGTAGAACTATGTCAGAGACGAAATGGATCAATGACAGTGTTTTAAATACCTCTCTTGTGTAACATTTAACGTCTCATTCCTATAGCTTTCAAAGTTTTATATTGTTTTCATGACTCATTCTAGGTTGGTTGGTTAGGACTGTGGTGTACATTATTAATACTTTTATATCTCCACGGTAAATTCTCTCTTGACCTAGATAGTGGCGCTGTGTACATTAATTTATATGACCTAGTTTTGTTCTTGTTGACTTCATAGACGTCCCCGTTAGTTCTTGGCAACTTCCTCTTACATGTCACAAGACGCCCGCTTTGTTAAAGACAGGATGTTACATAGATTAGTTGCAGAACGGGAAGTATCGGTCACAAGACACTTCTTTAACAGGATGTTACATAGCTGGTTGTTTTCAAGATTTCGTTTATGTGTGCAGTTTTAATTCCTATTCATAGACGAGCTAGTTCTGACCTAGTTCTGCTCTGAGTGACTTCCCTTCATGCATCCACGCCCTCAAAATAACTTGTGGTTGCCTAGCAAGGCTGTGTCTGGTTATAACACTGTATGTGTGTAAGATTTAACGACTCATTGCTATAGTTTTAAAAGTTTTAATATTTACCTTACAGAGAGGAAGAGGTCCTAGAGGAACACAAATTCCTATTCAATGCTACTCTTGAAGAAGTGAAGAAAGGTCCACTTATACAACCTCCATCACCGTGGTATGATGTAACACTGTCTCCGTCGCCACCTCCTGTTGACAATGGGGATCATCCCAATTGGGATTTTATACATTATAATGATGATGTTGACGACGGATATTTCTAGCTCGATGATGTGTAAAAAAAAAGAGAATATATGTATAAATAACTAAATAAAACAGTCTTCTACTTTGATGATATGTTGTTGGTTATTATTATTATTATTATTCTCTCATAGTTCTCACCTTGATAAGACGGTTAGGTCCACTTCTCTCCACTAGGGTGACTTGATGAGACGGTTAGGTCCACTTCTCTCCACTAGGGGTGATTAGGTCAGCAGATAATGATGACAGATGCATTATGGGATAACAGGAAACGGAAGTACATGATCGAAAATGTGCTTAGGTCAGCTAAAATACACATTGCAAGCACATACACCTGCGTATTTACGTATTGTCAAGTCCTTCTATACTACTTACCGTAGTTGCGCAAATGGGTCAGTCTCCGTGTTCGTGTTGTTAGATTCTGGAACTACATGCGAGCTTCCCTGGTTTGTGGCTTCGGGTGATGCTAACACGCACCAAGCGGCGTTTTCAACGCGTTGCTGTAAATATTGTTGTTGTGAAATTAAAGTTACTTACGCAATTCTGGTATATAAGTCTGATTGAAAAACCGTATATAAATAATAATTACAGACAAATGAATGCATAATTCCACAGATACACGTCAATGGGAAAAGTAGAAACAGTCACCAATCTCGGAGCAACGCATTCGGATGAAAGATCAAAACCAGAAGTCCTTTCAAGAATTGCACAAACCTCATCCGCATTTATAAAAAAAACTAAAACCAATTAAAAAAAACAGCAATATCATCCTGCAAACAAAATATAAGATTGATGCATACACTTGTCATATCAACCTTTCTGTACGCTTGCGAGACATGGACCGTAACAGCTGAACTAAAAAGAAGAATGTAAGCTATATTACATCTTACGCATCCCATGCACATACCACGTCACCAACGAGGAAGTCAGAAACGTAATCAGTCAAAACATCGGCAACACGAAGACATCCTGTCTACAGTCAGAAGACACAAACTGAGATATAGTACTGACATGCCGCAAGGCCTGGTTAAATCCTCCTCTAATGTACAATGACAAAGGAAGGGAGAGGCAGGCAGAAAAGGGAACAGGAATGACAACAACTAAGAATGGATATATATCGATTTCTACGAATCACAAATGGCACGGAAACACTGGCATGTATGTATGTGTGATCTGGAGACTATCGCACTTGTAAAATAACAACAACAGAAGCTGCATGTTTGGGAAAACAACTGGGTTGATAGAATCACAAGAATAAAGCGGGCGCACAGACGAAGAATGGAAGACTTGATGGAAGAAATCGGGATGCTGTGTAACTTGACAGGAAGATTACTGAGATGAGAAGTCAGATGACGTGGGCAGGCCACTTGCTAAGAATGGACGCAGGCAGACTACGAAAGCGAGCCGAGGGGGGGATCATTAAGGACGCAGGTAAACGGGAAGGCCACAAGTGGGGTGGGATGATTGTGTGATGAGGGATTTGAGAAACACGGAGGAGATGAAAGATGGAGAGGGGTGGCTGCTAATAGGATACAGTGGCGCGCAAGAACGGAAAAAGCTGTACAACAATACAGCTGACCATCACCCCTCCATAACCGGGAACAGATGGGAGAAAAAATAGTATTGGTTAAGTTATTGATTGAATGTGTTAGGTTGACCGACCAGCGTACATTACCCGACCCTACGCGATGTCGCATCATAGACCGATGTCGTATAGTATAGTTACTACAAAGTGAATTGACCGTTTATTTGACCGGTACAACAATTTAAATGCAACACACTTTGCATGCGCCATTCGGAGGAGACACTGACCTGTCAGTCTTTTCTACGTGGTCTATTTACTATGAAGTATTCGAACCGAGGGGTCAAAATGCTATTATAATATAATGACCTTCCCTGTGGTAATTTGACCCCACTTATTCTAACGTCCTGTTAGGGTTAGTGGGGTAGGTAGGTGGGTGCGTGCGTGCGTGCGTGCGTGGGTGCGTGCGTGCGTGCGTGCGTGTGTGTATGTGTAACAATGTCATCGGGAGAAGTGGGAGTCATATCACTATGAAAATAATGATATATTTATAATCCCGTTCTTTGGTTGTTGGGTGAGACATAATGAGGCGATGCAAATTAAGCATTAAACTGTTTTAAAATATTTCCCGTTATGTTTTATTGTACAAAACACTGCTTACAGGCAATGCAACATCATATGTTGACTGAAAATAATGAGGGGTCAAATTACCACTTGGGGGGTCACGATACTATTACAGTATTTCGACATGGTAGTTAATATACTATAGGGGTCGAATTACTATCTTACACCGGCGCACATTACTCAACTTTTGTTGGTGCGATTCCATTTTCAAATCAGTTAAACAACTGTTGTACCGGTAAAATAAACACGCGACTCGAGTTGAGAACCAGCGTACAGTGTACGACTGATCACCTTTTAGTCGAACAAACACACGACTCGCAACGAGCGGTGTTCTAGCAGCAGAGCGTTGGGAGGGGAGGGGAGGGGAGGGGAGGGAGGGAGGGAGGGAGGGGAGGGGAGGGGAGGGGACACACCCCCAAAAATAATAATCCATGTGGGCCTATTGCACCGTAGCCGGTATAGGCGTACGCTGGGTTTTTTCTGTTTGACATTTTGATAGTTATAGATGCCAGATGTGATGCACAAGCTTCACACAATATCGACTGCTCTCTTTCCATATGTTTGAGAACAACGTAATAATAGTCATTTAGAGTTATTTACTCGAACATGTCTGGTTATACTATGTCTCTTTGAGGTGTTTCTCCTACCTAACAAAATTGTGTGGTGAACCATTCTCCTCCAGAGGGCGTCATTGTGGGAACGAGTTTTTACAGATTTAAAAAATACTGTGATTGTGACAATAGCACATCGCAAGCGAGTTAATTTTAGCGCGACGGCCGAGGTCAAGGTCGCGCAACTTAACTCGGTCAACCGGAAGTCAGACACGCGGCTGAATGTTGCTGGCATTTAACGAGTAGCTGGTGTGTCATTCCATTATGCTACGTGTTTGTAATAGTAATTTCTCAACACAATGGTGTACACGAAGCATTGCTGTTATGGATTATGCAATAGCGACAGTCGGTATGCTGACAGACCAGACATGCAAGGAATTTTCTTCTTGAATTTTCCTAAACCAAAAACGCAACGCGAGAAATGCGAGAAATGGATTCGGCGTTGTGGTCGGCCGAAAGAACAATTCAACGTCAACCTCATAAAACATGATGTAATTAATTAGGTCACAAATCAATACTTTATTTGATAATTAAACTGTTTCAATGTCCATGCTATTGTACAATTTAATAAAATGTTATTGTACAAACCATTTTGTAATAATTCCTTTAAAGTGTTGGCTATTGTCGACAGAAGTAGCTAGTAGATTTTCTACTGAGCATTATTATGACAGGAATTTTTGTTAAATATTAAAATGATCAATTGCTTTCACCATAATTTTTATTTTTTTTAACTTACGGATCACTAATATTATTATAGTGGGATTTACCTGGGTTAGCTTAGGCTTAGCGCTCATTCATTGCAACATCACGTAATCAATCTGAAAAGGGTATTACACATGCTTTGCTATGCTACGCTTATTAGTATTAATCACAATGCAGTGTACTGGTCTGGACTGGGGCAAGTCACAGACGCGAGTTTCAATATAGCAAGCCTATCTCTAGCCAGTCTAGGTTGTGTAACAGCCCTAATAAATTTTGGAGCATTGAACCTAACATCTCCCGTTGTTTGGCGGCCAACTTCCCACCTACTTTGTATAATAAAAGTGTTACAATAACTACCATCGATAAAATCATCATGACTCACGACACGTGGACCAGATCAGACTATTCGGCTGTGTACATACCGCTTCAGCAGATCCGCTCTTTTGCCAGACTTCTTCAACCCTCTGCATTCTAACCGTCTATATGTATGACACAATAAATGATGTTCCAACATAACACGTCACACATAAGAGTAGATCTCTCGCAAATGGTCAAGAATAATGGAAGTATAGCAGAGCCAAAATACAGTGTGTATCCACTGATAACATGAGAACAGTTATTAGGACTACCTTACACTCACCCTCAGAGCAACAAACCAAAAGCAACAGCAATTGTCACAATCACAGTATTTTTTAAATCTGTAAAAACTCTTTCCCACAATGGCGCTCTCTGGGAGAGAATGGTTCACCACATAATTTTGTTAGGTAGGAGAAACTCCCCAAAGAGACATAGTATAACCAAACACGTATGAGTAAATAACTCTAAATGACTATTATTATGTTGTTCTTAAACATATGGAAATAGAGCAGTCGATATTGTGTGAAGCTTGTGCATCACATCTGGCATTTATAACTATCAAAATGTCAAACAGAAAAAAACCAAGCGTACGCCTATACCGGCTACGGTGCAATAGGCCCACATGGATTATTATTTTTGGGGGTGTGAGATCATAGAGGGTAGTCTAGGGGGCCTAAACCTCCTATTGCACCCCCTGTTGAAAAAATGTAGCCGGAGCTTCAACATTACTCCGCTGTCGTACTGTCGGATCTTGACATCGGAAGACGGGAGAGGGGATGGGAGTGGAGGGTACTGTTGAAGATTTTGGACTTCACCACCATTCAGCTGTCGCCACTCCGCCGTCGCGCTGTCGGATCGGAATACGGGGGGGGGGGCACGTAACGGGGGCACATTATATTCGGAAGGTCTCCGGGGGCACGACACTCTAGCAAAGACCTAGCGCGGTCAAAGGCCAAAGCCTCAACCCCACCCTGCATCCGCCTATGGTAAGGTTTCGAACTTTAGCACGAATTCGATCATAGTTTTATAATTGTAATTGTTTTGTTGTTGTTGCTACAAAATGCGTTATATGTCAACAACAACAGAATCGTAGTCAACGTCGTGTTATGACGGTCACGTTCCACCAAAGACAACATAGAACACAACTACAACTAAAGTACAGAATGTAGAACTCATAAATGTATAGGGTAATTATTATAAATTATGTATGTCAAGCTATGTCCTCTATGGAGCCCAACTCACGCAGCAATCTAGACGTCCCACACAATACAACGTCCTAAGTTTAGTTTAAGTGATTGTTGAGACACAATAACACTTCGCTAGAAAACACTCACGGGGACAAGAGTAGTCATGTGCCAATTTGAGGATGTAGCCGCTTACGTGTAGGTCATGTTTGATGGCCAATTAATAAATATGACTTTTTGTTTGTAGACTATGTAGGTACATTGTACAGTTTTGGTAGTCTTTCCACCTTCGAAGCGATGCACCATGGGAATAGTAATTAACGTGCCAAGTTAATGGGAAATGGAAATGAAATGAAAATGGAAAAGCTATCGCAATTATGTATTTGGGGGACTTCCGGTGGTGAATTGATTTGAATTTGGTGCAGCAAACTTGCGAAAATATAAGGATATTTTATCAAGATAAGTGATATTATTGAGCGTATAGCATACATAACGTAATTATAGATATATATTAAGCAATATTTGTTGTTAAAAGTTAGCTAGAGGGAGTAATCTAGGGTAGATTAAAAGTAGGCGATTTGCGAGCGATAATTGGGGACGTTAATGTAATCGGAACGTTGTTTACAAAGTAGGTCACTGGCGAAGTTAGCGTACCGTGAACGACAATAGAATAGCGTTATTTGAGATAATCGGTGTAGTTAGATGAGTAATTAAAACCTGAAATAACAATCTTTTAAAGTGTATAATAGTACACAGGAAACAGTCTTTGTAAAGACTACCTTGTATCTAAGCCTAACTTGAATACATTGTCATCGACATCGTAACTAGGTAAGGCACGGTGTGTCACTGTGTGCTAACAAATATAACTAACTATAACCTAAACAATCTGGTGTAAATTGTACACAGAAAAGTCTTTTCAAAGACTACATAAAACTACTTTGAACATAAATAAATTCTGATATGGCACCTTGCAAGCGGCAACTCAGGGCAAAACGACACTTAGTTTGAAACGACTGCCAGAGCTGGGTGGATTTTGCGTTGTCTGGCTGTCCAAAATCATGGGCAGAGACCAAAGATGACGGATTCACCTTTCGGTGTATGGGGTGTTTGAGGGTGGAATGTCTGATGAAGGAGGTGTGTAAGTTGGCGGATATAGTGAAGGAGATGGAGGTGAGACTCAACATAGAAATAGATGGAGCAGAGAGGGATGACGCGGAGAGAGTTGAGAATTCTACAACACAGAAGGAGCAGAGTTGTGACACGGAGACTGAAGAAAGGAGACTGAGAGGAAGGAAGGTGACCGGTGTGAAGGAACAAGACATTGAGAAAACAGAGGGACGGAGGAAAAGTGTTCGGCAGAGGAAAAGAAAACGGGCCAGTGGGGATAGATCAGCAGGAGTCAGACTGTAGAGAACGAGGAGAGACACGACAGCGATACAGATGGTGAAGAGGTAGATACCACAGAGGCAGTTGGTAAGACTGTGAGACAGAAGACTTATGGAAGAAGACAGAGTGTTCAGCAAAAAACAGAAAACATGACAGGCGTGAAGGTGACAGGGGAGAAAGTGACCGCAGTGAAGGAGATAGCCGGGGAAAAGGGACGGGAGAGGAGAGAAGAAAATGTGATGGGAGGAAAGAAGAAGGGACGAAAGGAAGTGAGAGTAAATGTGCTAGAAGAGAAGATGACAGGAGGAAAGGGGACAAGAAAAAACGCGACAGGAAAGAAGGGAATGGAAGAGAATGTGACAGGAGAGAAGACGACAAGAGGAAAAGACAACAACCAGACATATGCAAACCGGAGGAGCTACTCCGAGGCAGTGATTGAGGGGGCAAGGAGAAAAGAGAGAGTGTTTATGGGCGATTCAATTCTGAGAAAAACAGACAAGACTATATGCGAGGGGAAGGACGTTGTTGTATGTCTACCGGGGGCTAGGATAGAGCATGTGACCGAAAGGGTAGAGAAGGTATTGGGGCATGGCAAGGGAGGGTCTATACTAGTACACGTTGGGACAAACAATGCCGACAAGGAGGGAACAACTGGTATAGTTCAGAAGTACAGACACCTAGTGAGGAAGCTAAAGAAGACAAGAGTGGAATAGGTTATTCTCTCAGGAATTTTGCCAGTAATGGGAGGAAGGGGGGCAAGATACAGAAACTGTAAGAGGATGGCGATCAACGCACTAGTTGAGCAGATGTGTGAGGAAGAGGGCGTGGGATTCATATATTTATGGGGGTACTTTGTTGGGAGAGAAGATATGTACATGAGAGATGGCCTCCATCTAAGTGGAAAGGGGGCAGCTGTATTCTCAGAGAATCTGCTGCGATCTGTTGACAGTGGGACAGGTTGCATCTATTTCAACTAAATTCGCAGGGGGGACTCGCAGAGAAGCCTGAAACTGGAGGCATAGATAAAGGCAGCAAAAATAATTCAGCAAAGAACAGTCTGGAAAACTGTTCTGAAGCTGGGTATAAATGTGTTTGTTTAAATGCAAGGAGTATAGTAAACAAAAGAAATGAACTAAACATTATGGTAGAAGATATTGACCCTCACATAATAGGTATAACCGAATCATGGGCAACCACCGATATATCAGATGCCGAATTGGGACTGACAGGATATGTAATGTTTAGGAAAGATAGAATAGGAAGAAGGGGAGGTGGAGTTATTTTATATATTAAAGAATCTATCCAGGCTTATGAAATAAAATTAGACAGAGAAGCAGATTGTGAAGAAGCTGTTTGGTGTAACATAGTTACAGGAAACTCAACGTTAACGGTTGGATTAGTTTATCAAAGTCCAAACATAAGCATAGAAGAGAATGAAAAATACAAAACGCTATAAGGGAAGTGAGCAAACGGGACTGTGTTATTATGGGGGATTTTAACCATGGGCATATAAAATGGAAATCTCTACAGAGTATGGGTAGTGAGGACCACAAGTTTTTAGTTTTAGTACAAAATAGTTTCCTTTCTCAACATGTGCTAGAACCAACCAGGGGAGAGAAGGTGTTAGACTTAGTTTTGTCCTCACAGAATGAATTAGTTGACAATGTTAAATTATGTGAGCCTCTTGGAAGTAGTGATCACAACCAGATACATTTTACCATTAAAGTAAAATCAGAAAGAAATAATAAAAAGCAGTTGAGGAGAAATTTCCACAAGGGAAGATATAAGGAAATGAGGAAATATTTAGCAAAGATAGACTGGAATAATACACTGAAGAATAAGACAGCAACAGAATGCTGGAATATCTTAAAGAATGAAATAGAGTGCATCGTAGATAAATTTGTTCCCTTCAAAAAACAAGGGAAACGGACCAGAAAGAAATACTTATCGAAAGAAGCCATTAGAAAAATTAAGCATAAACAAATGATGTGGAAGTCATATAGACGTACTGGAAATGACGAAGACTACAACATTTATAAAGAAGCACTAAACCAAGCTACAGCTGAAATTAGAAATTCAAAGAGAAGCTATGAACATAAATTAGCTTGTAATATAAAACATGACAGCAAGAGTTTTTATGCGTATGTTCGAAGCAAACAGAAAGTTCAGGATAAGGTCGGTCCTCTAGAAGATAGTGCTGGAAATATAATATCAGAAGGATTCTTAATGGCTGAAGACCTAAATGAGTATTTTAGTTCAGTGTTTACCAGAGAAGACACTAGTTCACTGCCAGTACCAGAGGCTAAGTTCAAGGGGGCAGAATCAGAATATTTAAGACAGTTAATTGTAACCCCAGAAATGGTAGCTAAGAAAATTAGGGCTATGAAGGAAAATAAATCACCTGGAGTGGATGGTATTCCACCCAAACTACTAGTGGAAATTGTAGAACAAATTAGCATACCGCTTGCAACAGTTTTCAACTTGTCATTAGAAGAGGGAGTGGTTCCTTTAGAATGGAAAGAAGCAAACATTATACCGTTATTTAAAAAAGGTTCGAGAAACAAGTCAAATAATTATAGACCAGTTAGTTTAACATCGGTGATTTGTAAATTATTAGAAAGACTAATTAAAGATCACATGGTGGATTTTCTTGTTAAACATAACTTGATAAACCCATCTCAACATGGGTTTCTAAAAAGCGAGGTCATGCTTAACAAATATGTTATGTTTTTTGGAAGATATCACTAAGTGGGTAGATGATGGATCACCAGTAGATATCATCTACTTAGATTTTCAAAAAGCTTTCGACAAAGTGCCACATCAGAGATTACTGCTTAAACTAAAAGCCCATGGCATAGGAAATGGTATAATTAACTGGATAGAAAAATGGCTGATTGACAGAAGACAACGGGTAGTTGTTGATGGGGAGGCTTCAAACTGGAAATCAGTCTTGAGTGGGGTTCCACAGGGATCAGTACTGGGACCTATATTATTCTTAATATATATAAACGATTTGGACGATGATATAGCTAGCAAGGTGTTGAAATTTGCAGATGATACAAAAGTGTTTAGAAGGATTAAAAGTGATGGAGATAGACAGCATTTACAAGATGATCTTGACAGGTTGATCAAATGGTCTGAAAAGTGGCAAATGTTGTTCAATTTTGGGAAATGTAAATGCCTTCACACAGGACATGGGAACGAATATGTAGAATATACAATGGGGGGAACTGTACTAAGTACTACTGTAAAGAAAAAGACTTAGGGCTGACAATTAGTGCTGACATGAAGGTTTCAGAGCAGTGTGGAATTGCAGCTTCAAAGGGAAATCAAATCCTTGGATTGATTAGGCGAAATATAGCATATAAAGAAAAAGAACTAATAATACCACTGTACAAAACAATAGTTAGGCCTCATTTAGAATATTGTATACAAGCATGGAGGCCATACCGCAAGAAGGACATAGATATGCTAGAAAGAGTACAGAGGAGAGCGACTAAAATGATACCAAAACTGAGGAATCTTAGTTATGAAAAACGCCTAAAAGAATGTGGTTTAACAACACTAGAGACCAGGAGATTGAGAGGAGATCAGATAGAAGTGTTTAAAATATTGAATGGTTATGAAAATATTGATAGAAATATGTTTTTTTCAGTTAAGAAAGATAGAAAGACTAGAGGACATAAAGTTACATTAGTAAAGGAGCAGTGTAGATTAGACGTGAGAAAGTTCTCATTTTCACAAAGGACTGTAAATGAATGGAACAGATTATCTGATGATTGTGTGGGTGCTAGTAGTGTGAATATGTTTAAAAATAAAATCGACACATACCTCAGAAGGGCTGGATATATGTAGATAAAAGGGTTGGACTCTCGATAAGCCAAAGGGCTTCCTTGTCCACCTGCCATCTAGAGTTAATTCTCTGGATGGCAATCTTGTTAAATCTTGTTAAATGCAGTACGTTGACACTAATTCTACTCTAGTGGCACAGGCAAAATTGAAACGTTGAATTGCAAAAATAATTTTGAATCACGCAGTGACTAAGCTAAGTTAAGTAATGAAGCTAAGTAATGAAGTTTCACACTGCTTCCGATGGTTGACTAACAATCGATTTTCAATGCACATGGACAAAACAGAAGCAAGTGTCCTTTAATCGAAACGCAAAAAAACATATCACCAAGAACTGCTTTAATGTCAAGGTCATGATATTAAACGGGACTCCGTCAAGTACCTGGCTGAGGTTGAACCAAACACTTTCTGGTGAATCTATTGTGAACTATATACTGAATAAGGGTACATCAAGACTGAAATTTATATACAGGCGTGGTAACGTACTAAATGAAAAATCACATAAACTACTTACATGTGCTTTGATACAATGCCATTTTGACTATGCAGCGTCAGCCTGGTATTTGGGCACACGTAAGAAACTCAAACAAAAGCTATAAATAGCCTAAAACAAAATACTACGTTTTGTTTTAAATATCGGTCCCCGAACACATATTGGACAATATGAACTTGACAAATTTGGTATTTTTAATAATTCAGATCGTGTCAATCAACTAATGTTGAATCGTGTCTACTGTATATAATGGTACTGCACCTGAATATTTGTGGAACAATTTCATTCGATTAAACACTCAACACTGTCACTGTACTCATAATTCTGAACATAACTTTGTTTTGCCTGTGGTACATGGTGTAGTCAAGAGCAATTTTTGCTGTAATGGTGTCAAGATCTGGAATGAGCTGCATGCTTCTGTCAAATGTCTAACAAGTAAACATGAAAACAAAAACAATTAAACTGTATCTAAAGAACCGGGCTCTTGCTGAAGAGCGACGTAAGTTTTTATATTACTAAGGTGTAATATTGTTGAATTATATTCTAAAACAGTATTATCATTTCAGTATTTTTAAAACAGTATTATAAATGTTGGTTCTAATTTTTTAATTCCAGATCCTGTGTATATGTATATTGTATAGGTTGACCTTTTGCCGCATTACATCTGTAATATGGACCACACTGGAAATAAGTGGAAACACTTTCGTGTGCATTCCATCAATTTAAGTGCATAAGTCTGTACAATATATACTATGTACTTGAACTGGAATTAAATCAAATCAGTGACAAAATAAACAAGTACCACTTCACGCCACCTAGCGACCAACCCATGAATAATTACACATATCTGAATGTACGCGCCCCTGACACATACATCCTCCAAAGCAAAGCAACAATGCAAGACAAGTGTAGATTGAAATAGGCCAATTTAATGACATTTAGCTTTATCCGTACTGATCGACACGAGGTATCCGCTCAACTTTTTTGCTCCAACTACCGCAAATAAAAGCCACTAACAAGACCGTATTAACAGACAAAATCACAACTTGAATGACCATAAACCAATAGCAATAACAAATTCAACAATAAAACACAAAATGAAGTAAATTATTCGTCAAGCGAAAACCACGTGCAGAACCGCTTAATCAGTATCTCCGTGACCGGCGCATTGGGACGCGTCCGTTCATACTACGAGGACTAATTACTGCTATGTAATCTTACGCGTACGAGTAAGTCCGCTCTCTATATTGTCCACCAGGTTACCGTTGGCCTACTCCGCTAGGGGACACCACCTTCCCTCTTACACTGCTACTTCACATAGGATATTTGTGTGTAGGTGTTTGCTTGATGCTTGATGTAATAATCCCTTTACAGCTGTTCACAGCTAAATGGGATTTTTGCGGTGCGTAACGTCAGGGCAGTCGAACAAAAAGGAAAAAAATCGTGTATATGGATGTTCAAAATAAAGAAAGAAAAACAATGAAAACCAGCAACAACAAAAAAACACAAGCGCGGATAAAAACAAGTGGTGCACTATATACATAAGTTTGTAGCTTTAGAGGATGTGGACACCATGCAAGGGTTGCATTTCCCTGATGGCTGGCATGGCGACACACGGAAAGGCTGGCAATGATGGCGTGATGTGTAGAACAGCAGATGGTGGTAGTCTGTTCCATATGGATACTGCTCTGTGGTAGAATGCATATTTATATGCATTGATTGTTGGAATTATTGTGTTGGTATATTTAAGTGGATGGTCGATTCTGTTAGAGATATGTGTGGCGTGCTGGAAACATGGCGGAGGGCTAATGTTGACCATGTGGTAGTGGATTTTGGTGGTTATTTTGGTGCAGTGGTCGTTCCATCTTAGATTGTATGAGTGAGTCAGAATTAAAGAATATAACGGGGTATTAACGGAATGTATTAAAATCATAAACTGCGACACCTCGGGTGCTTTCGGTGGGCAAATCTATTCAACCTCTCTGACATCGGTTGACCCGAATAAATAGCCTTCGATTCAATGAACAAAGTTCAACACATATGTAGGCCTACTGACATTTTACGTTCGCGCAGACGGCCTTTCCATTTAAACCACGGTCATCGGAACTGCAAAATACGAGGATATGATAAGAGTCTAGCGGTACCGTAGATGGCTATAGTGCCATACATCGTTGTCCGCATTCTCGAAAGGTGTAGTTTTGTACGACACTTACCTGCTGTGCCTGACGTACTCAGTAGGCGTACTAACGGCATGTCGAGGCGGTGTGAGTGTGGTGTTTGTGACGGTTCAGACCGTCACGCGTGGTGTATCAAGAACAATAGCGAGCTTCCGAAGGAGATATGTCGTGATAGCCGATACTTAATTTATAAATTGTGTGTGCATTTAACGGGTAGGGCCCATGTGAAGTGGTAAGATACTTAACTGACCCTTTTGTGTAGAGCTACTTCCACTTACGACGGGAAGAAAATAACTGTGTGTATGTGTGTGTGTGTGTGTGTGTGTGTGTGCGTGCGTGCGTGCGTGTGGGCGTGCATGTGTGCGAGAGAGTGCATACGTTTAATATAATGAAGACTATATATATTATAATGTTTGCGGGAGTGATACCTTTTGGTTGTAGTTAATAATTTAACACCATGATTGTGTTAAACAGATGACACTTTGTCCGCATAGACCTACCGTCAAACATTGATTTAAATTATTGTTAAAATAACCCATCCTGACAATGTATATTTAGGACAAAATCGCTAAGAAATCAAAAATCTTTATTGATTAAATAGGCACGACTCAAACCATTTGCTTGGAACGTTCATCGAAAAAAGATGGCGATTTTTTCTGTTGGAATTCTTCTGTGGAAGTATGTGAAAAATTGCTGACTAACATTTATAGTATATCCCGTAGCCACGCAATGCATTAAATTGTTATGTTTTTATGTGTTTGTATGCGTTTCGTCGGTTTTTCTGAGAGCTATGCTGTGTGGCCTATCGAATTGCTGTATACAGCTTTGGGAGACGTCTCGCCAATCAAACCGGATGTACAACCACACGCTCCTGGAGCATGATGGCGGCGCACTGTGCCGATAGTAGCTACGTTTGAAAAATTATTTAAAATATACCGTGGCGCTGTACTTGTCAAATCATGGTGACATGTACTGTAAATGGTATGTTCTTATGTTTGGGCTGTGGTTGTTCAAACACTCCATTCCCCTTTAACTTGTGACTTGTTGTTGCGCCACTCATCGCAGCGTCAGGATTCCGAGGACAATGGCGCAAGGTAAAAGAAATTATAGCCTATTATCGGTATTCTAGATTATTATGCACCTGTCTGCTTTATCAACATAATAAACTACATACATCTTATCTATTTAAGCAGTAACGATGTAAGCAACTGACGATGTCATGCAGAATATGTTCAAATTGTAAACACCACAGTGAAGTAGTAAACAGTCGCTATTCCGAGTTAAAACAATTATAATTCCCCTCAAAATTTTATTGCTACATTTTAGCTTAAATTTGCTCTACAAATTTTTTACAACACAGCAGTATTTGTTTAAATAGGGAAACTCAGTTTAAATTATTGTTTGTGTGTGCAAATGTTATAAAAAGAAAGATAGGCCTACAGCAACTACACTGGTAGCAGGAAGGAAACATAAAACACATGCATTAAACAAACAAGGCTGGTCCGCGAGCTTGGTTGAGAAAACGCAGAAATGATTGGCAATTTTCGGCAGCATTTGATTGAGCGATATTGAAAATCCCAAAGACGAATCACATAGAGAGCGCGATACACACAGACTAGTAACCACAATACATACAGACTCTCCTCTGCCTCTGCCTCTGCCTCTGCCTCTGCCTCTGCCTCTGCCTCTGCCTCTGCGATCAGAGAGAGAGGGGGGGCAGGGGCAGGGGCAGGGGCAGGGGCAGAGAGCTTTTCCGGGATTTACAGTTGCCAGTCTGTTGTGGTAACAAATGCTATGCGACATAAGCATGGATATTTGTTGTTACGACATATATAGTCGCTTATATGTCAATTTACGACCTTTGTCGATTTTACGCCAGTTGTCGGCATATGCATCTTAGGTGATTTACTCCAAACAGCCTAAACTTGAGTTGTATGGTGCTTGTTTGTGCGCATGCGTTGTGGGTAGTTTGTTTGTTTTATAGGCACTTTAGATGATTGGGTGTGGTGAAAGGGAGGTTCATGATCGCTGTTTGAAACGCTATGGGGCTTTCTAGTTCAGTAATCGGTGGTGGAATCATATTCCAGATTCGAACTGCTCGAGGGTAGAAAGAGAACACTGCTGCCTTGATGCGGCACCTAGGGGCTACGTAGTGGCCACGGTTTTTTGACTGTGTTAGTAGACCTGGTGGGGGTGTGATGTTGATTGTTATTTAATATTTTGTAAAATGTCATGGCTTGTTTGATAATGCGTCGTCGTTCAAGAGTTGACCATCGAAGGGTGGCTATTAGGTCTGCTGCGTTTGTTTGGTGTCTGTGGTAATTTCTGACAAATCTGGCAGCACAGTGTTGTACTCTTTCAAGGTGTTTAATTTTGGTGGCAGTGTGTGGGTTCCATATGGGAGAGGCATACTCGAGTTTTGGTCGGATTAGCATGTTATAGGCTGTTTCTTTTACTTCAGGTTTGCATGGTCCGAGGATTCGTTTGATCATGCCTAGGACTTTTGAAGATCTGGAAGCTATGTCAGTGATATGGTTAGCCCAGGTTAGTTTAGAATATAATTTTATTCCAAGATATGTGTGACTAGAGGCGGTAGAGAGTGGTATGCCAAAGAGTGAATATGAATGTTGTCTGGGTTTGGTTTGGTTTATTATTGGGAGATGCACACATTTAGATATGTTAAATTCCATCTGCCATTTATTAGACCATGTTTGGAGTTTGATCAGGTCAGATTGGAGAGTTTCGTGGTCGGTTGCGGATGTGATTTTGCGATATATAATGCTGTCGTCTGCAAAGAGACGTACGGAAGATTGGACATTTTCGGTTATGTCGTTTATGTAGAATAAAAATAGGACAGGTCCTAGGACTGAGCCCTGTGGTACACCAGATGTAACATTTGTTCTGTCCGACAGGGCTCCATTGACTGAGACTCTTTGTTTGCGATTGGATAGAAACGATTTGATCCAGTTTTGTGTTTCCAGTTATTCCACAGAAAGCTAATTTGTCTTATTGTCTTATTGTCCATAGCAGTCATCCAGTCGTGGACTGTCTCGATGAGTTTGGATTCACAAGACAGACCTGATTGGAATCCATGTTGGAAGTGGAGGATGATGTTGTGTTTGTGTAAGTGTTTCCACATGTTGCTTAGAATGATGTGCTCCATAACTTTGCAGAGGATGCATGTTAACGAAATTGGTCTATAATTAGCAGGGTCAGATTTGTGGCTTTTTTGTGTATTGGTGTTAATAGTGCTTGGAGCCAGTCATCTGGGAGTTTGCAAGTGTTGTATGACTGCTGGAAAATGTGTGTGGTGATGGGGGCAATTTCCACTGCAGTCTCTTTAAGGACTCTGGCTGGGAGTCCGTCGGGGCCTGTAGCTTTATTTTGGTTTAGGTTTTTCAGTTGCTTAATTACTCCGTCTATCCCAATTTCGAGGGAGGGCATATCGGGATAGATGGATGGAGCTAGTTGGGGGATGGGATACATTTCTTGAGTAAACATGGAACTAAATTGGTTGTTAAGTGTATTTGCTTTGTCGTGATCATTTGTGATTGGTTGGTCGTTTGCTTGCAGTGTAGGGATGCCAATGTATTCTCGTTTGTTTGCTTTAATGAATGACCAGACTTGTTTTGGATTTGTTTTTAGGCTGTCTCCAATGTGATTGTTTAGATAGTCTGAGTAGGATTTGGTTGCAGCTTTAGTGTCTTGTTTTCGGAGTTGCCTAAGCCTTTCCCAGTCACTATTACGTACAGTTTGTTTTGCTTTTTTATGGCTTTTGTTGCGTTTTCTTTGCATTCTTATTATTTCACGTGTTATCCAGGGGAGGTGGGTTTTTGCTTTGGTGTTGCGGCTGGGAATATTATTGTTGACTAATGAAGTAAGATTATTCCGGAAAAAGTTCCAATTTGTGTTGACATGTGTTGAATTTGGGTTCGTGTCAAAGTATGTTGTTGTTAGTTGTTTTATGTCATCTTTAAGCTTATCCCAGTTTGCAGATTTATATTGGAACACTTTGTGTGGTGGTTTACTGTTACGGATTGGATTTAGGTTTACGTTAAAGGTCACAGCTTCATGATCACTCATGCCGGGAGTGGTGTGAGTGTTAGCAATTATCGATTGATTAGAAATGAGTATGAGGTCAAGGATATTGCCGGAATCAACTCGTATGGGTTCGTTGACCATGTTTTGTAATCCAAATTCTCTAATTATTTCTAGGAGTTTGTTATGCTTGCTGGCATTCTGTTGTCAGTGGTTTGCTGCTTGCCCCAGTTAATATCAGGAAGGTTGAAGTCACCTGCTATAACTACATTAGGAGAAGTTTTTTTGTGATGTGTACAGTTTTGTTAGGGATTCGTGGAGAGCTTCAAGGGATTGAAGGTGGTCACTGGGGGGTCGGTAGTAGGATGCAAAGTATATGGATTTGTTTCGTGTGAAATGGATTTTTGTCCATACTATTTCACAGCTTGAGTTTAGTTTTGTAAGTGGTTCTGCTACAATGTCATCGCGGAAGGTTATGAGAACTCCACCACCATGGGTGTTTCTGTCCTTTCGGATGGCGCTATAGTTAGGTGGTAGGAACGAATAGGTAGGGTAGTTTTCGTCTATTTTGGTTTCGACTAGGAACATGATGTCAGGATTATTTGACTGAATAGTTGTTTTTAATTGGGTTGTCTTTGCGATGCTTTTGACACTGTTGGTATTGATTAGAATTCCGCTAAGTGTGTTACGTTTGGTTTTCTTACGACGTTCAGGGGTTGATGCATTTTGAGGGTTTGGTCCAAAGGTTGGATCCCAGGTTTGGGATGTACGACTCGTGTTTGTTTGAGAGATCTGTGTGTGGGGGTCAATGTTTTGGTTATTTTGGTCTGTGTCACTAAGGCTGTTATATCGGTTGTGAGAACATTCCAATAAGTGGTCTTGGAAGAAGGAATGACTGTAGTTAGGATGGTTGCATTTCATGCAGTGCCAGGAACAGGAACTGTTACAGAGGAGATTATATTGATCTGGACTTATGTCACAACATTTAATGTGTACCTATTGGTTGCACCGGTTGCAGCAGACTGCTCGGTGAGTTGAAGCAACAGGCTTTTTGTAAAATCCACAGGGGTGTCTGACTGGGCCGGGGTTTGTTTGGATGTCCCCACAGAGGATTAGTAGGACAAGATAACATGTTTTGTGTCCCGATGTAGGGATTGCATAAGCCAGTTTGGTGTGGTACTTGTTACGGGAGTCTCTGGTGAAAGCTAGTGCCAGTCTAATACTTGTGTCAGTCCAGCAAGACCTGTCATATGTTAGCAGACCATTTGGATCGTCCGTGAATCGGTTATGGTCCAGATGTATCGGGAATTTGGGTACGAATGCAATAATGATACTAATCAGAACTACCACTGGTGTGCCCATTTTGGGTGGCACCATCATAAGAGCAGCTATTGCACAAGCTGCTTTGCTTGTACAGTTATGTTACTGCAGTAAAACAAAAGCAAAAACAAGAGATTATATTCCACTGTAGATGTGGGTATTGTTTTTATGATTAAGTTATATATCACAGCTAATATAAAATCACAGTAGATGTAAAAGACGGTAGTAAAATTTGCCAGTTAGTAGACAGTTTATTGTATTGTATATTGTGTTTGCTGTTGGTTTCTTGTGTGTTGCTGAGGATTTGTAACAGTATAATACGTAAGCTTTGTGTGAATGGACTGATTTTTGGTTGTTTTAGGGGCGATTTGGTTTTGGCGCGCTTTGTGTAAGTTGTTTACAGATTCGCCATCTTGTTTTGAACTGGTTATTATGGAAGCTAAGGCTAAACCTTTGTCAAATCGTGTCTTAGCGTGATTTGATAGCATATATCACCATGGGATTATATTCCGGTATATCTAAAATAGTACCTCACACAGTTAACAGTAATAAAAACGTTTAGAAATCATGAAAATAATCGATAACAGCGGAGCGGAAAAATCGGAATGGACTACACCTGACGCATGCGCAAACCACTGCATCACCCGTCCACAGCAAAATAAAGTCTAATATTCTCCTGCTTGCCAATCTATGTGTGTACGCCACGAGCCCACGGCCTCATACAATTTAACTGACATGTTACATTGGCACAACGTCAAGCGTTCGCTGCGGTCCGCTGAACAACAGTTACTAAAGTCTTGTTGTGACATGGAGTAGACTTGACTGGATAACTTGCCTGGATCTTCGGGTTTTAAAGTAAGGCTACAGCCTTGTGTACACCCGCCTTTATGCATCGTATTTTGATATTGAGAACGTGGCTTGTCTTGTTATTTTGTGCTTTTATTAAAATTTAAACCTGTCCATCTTCAATTCTTTGTCGAGTTTTGTTTTGAAGGAGAGGATGTTTTCAGCGTTCACTGTTTGCTGAGAAAGGTTGTTCCAGTCTAGGAAGATGCGTTGTAAAAAGGAGTGTTTCCTAATATCAAGTCTGCTTGGTGTCTTATACAATTTTTTGTTGTGGCCTCGTGTGCGGTTTGTTGTGATCATGAAGAAGTCCTCTTGATTGATGTCGTCAATGCCATTGGTAATTCTGTAGACTTGGATCAGGTCTCCTCTTCTTCTTCGGTATGCCAGACTTGGTAAGTTAAGATGTTTCAGCCTGTCTTCATAGTTTAAGTTTCTTATTTATGGGACCAGCTTGGTTGCTCTCCGTTGTGCTCTTTCAAGGGTGTTGATGTCTACGGCGTAGTGCGGGTTCCAGATGGAGTCAGCATAGTCGAGATGTGGTCTCACTAGCGCTGTATATAATAATCGGAAGCTGCTACTGTCCAGATGTTTAAACGTGTGTTTGATGAGGCCTGTCATCTGGTTTGCCTTCTTTGCAATGGTGCCAATATGCTGTCGGAATTTTAGGGATCTGTCGAACGTTACACCGATATATTTTTCTGTTTCTGATGTGCTGTTGATTTCTGACACTTCCCCATCTTTACTTGTCATCGTGTATGTGGTGTTAAGTTTCGGCTTGCCAAAAGTCAGATGTTTGCATTTCGATGGATTGAAATGTAACTGCCATTTCTCTGACTACGATGTTAGTTTGTTAATGTCTTCTTGTAATAGCTTTTTGTCCATTTCACACCTCACATCTCGATATATGTTTGTATCATCGGCGAAGATCTTGAGTCCACTGTTTATACCGTCTGGTAGATCGTTGATGAACAGGATAAATAGAATGGGGCCAAGGACACTTCCCTGAGGTATGCCACTTGTGACCTCTGCCCAATCTGATAGCTTCCCATTTACCATTACCCTTTGTCTTCGTCCCGTTATGAAAGCTGCGATCCACGCTGCCACCTCTCCTTGGATGCCATACGCAGTTAGTTTTTTTGCAAGTCTTTTGTGTGGCACTGTATCGAAGGCTTTCGCAAAGTCAAGATATATTGTGTCTACACATCCGCCCGAGTCAATGGTGGTAGTCCAATTCTCCATGACTTCTAGGAGTTGGGTGGTGCATGACCTGCCTGGTCTAAATCCATGCTGATCTTTGTGGAACATGTTGTTCGTAGTCATATGAGTCAGGACTGACGCGATATGGGATCCGCTCCTTTGTGTAGTCGTACCTGTTGTCTGAAATGCGCTGCCTGTGTCAGCCGGATCATCGGGTTCGGTGGTGTCATTCAAGAAGGCCATCAATACGTTCCTTTTCCGCAAAGAATATTGCTGCCTGAAAAGAGTTGGCATTTTAAAGATGGACATTATCTTTAGGATCGTGGGCTACTACTTTTGATTGTTGTTGAACTTCATTTTAATTTACTTAATCATACCTTTTTAGGTAATTAATAATGCAGTTACACGGAGTGAAGATTTATTTATCTAATTGTTTAATTGCATATATATTTAATCAGTTTATATTTAATTAACGTTTTGCGAGTTTTTTACGAGCAAAGTTTGTCAATATGAGTTTATGCTTACCTTCATTGTTAAACTACATTTGAACAATACGATCTGCGTGAGCAGTTATTTATATTATATTCACCGTACGTTGTATATTGTTACAATACAATTTACAATTTGTGTGAATGCGTGTCCACATGTTCCTGTTATGTGTGCGTGTGGCCACGTGTTTCTATTGTAATGTGTGCGTGTGTACACGTGTTTCTATTATAATGTGTGCGTTTGTACACGTGTTTCTATTATAATGTGTGCGTGTGTCCACGTGTTTCTATTACATGTCTGCGTGTGTCTACGGGTTCCGTTTCTATTATACTTAAGCGTGTGCAGTGCCTTACTGAGCGACCTACCGTTGTTTGATCTTTTAAAACCCTTCTTAGAAGACACATAATATAGCGGACGAGTCGTGCGGTGTATTAAATGCAACAATCGGCTATAATTCAACAGTTGGACTGATCGCAATCCCATGATATTGAATGTGTGCCAATCCTATTGAATATAACTAAGACTAATCCTACAGCAGCACCGAGTGTCTGCTAAGCGTGTATTTATAATATATAATTACAAATGTGGTAAGAAACTAGGTGACATTAATCTTGTAGGCATCGACTCTATGACAATTATTTAAGTAATCTACCACGGAAATTTGAGTATAATTAATTTAGTAGTCGAACCCTTTCATAAAACAACGGCGCCGAAACGAACAATATTCGAGCGTACTTGTCGCGCCGGCAACGATGCCACGTTGGCGACGAAGCAATTTCAGCGAATTTGTTTTTAAAACGCCGCCAGTGCGATCGAATTGTCCCGCCGAAACCATCAACCTTTGCCGCCTAGCCGAAGCGGTAAGACACCCGAAGCTTCCTAAGTGCAAACACGAAAAACGACTGGCGTTGTAATCGTATTTCGAATATTGGATATTGGCATTGCTGCACCGTAACAAGCCCTGGAATATTTAATTTGTTATCAAGTTTTCCAGGACACAGCGGCGAAGTTGATACAGTTGGTTTTATGAAAATCTAATGATGATGCTGGACTATGCTGCTTTAGCAAGCGTTTTATAATGTTTTGTATTTTAGTAACTTTTACATTATGTGCACCTGTCCAGTTGAACTCTGCATGTGTTGCTGGTCGACCAGGCGTGACGTTAACAACAAGAACATTGAACAACCATTCCTACAGCATGATCACATACAATAGGACTGAATTACTGCTGATTAGATGTGCCTCTGTCACCCGACTTTACCCAACGCTGGACAATTGTGTTGCACCGCGTGAACGCTTGAATCATCGTCGTCGGACTCGCAGGAGCTGTAGGGCTGCAGGTCCAAAAAAGACATTTGGTGTACTAACTAATCTTCACCCCCTGTTTACTGTGAAACGCAAAGTCTGCCTACAAAATCTGATTGCAGTGGACATTCTCACATCTCCACGTGTAACTAACTGTGCGAGACCAGCCAATAATTGCATGTCTACTAAATACCAGGTCCGTGAAATCTAAAGTGGATCAACTTGTTAAGTTGCTTGATGACAACGAACTTGATATTCTAGCACTGACAGAAACTTGGCTGAGCCCGGGTGATGCAAGTCGGACAGAGATAAAAGAGCTACAAATTTGACCACAAACCGCATAGTGACAGAACTGGAGGAGGTGTTGGTGTCATCTACCGTGCATCTTTCGAAATGAGGCAACTTGCCACAAAGACATACAAATCATTTCAAGTGATGTGTCTTCAGCTGATGTATAGATCATACAGTTTCCGGGTATGTGTTATCTATAGTCCTCCACCGTCTGCCTGTAATGGTCTGAGTGCAACGATGTTCATGGATGAATTCTCAGATTTTCTGCAGTGTTTCTGCATGGGCCATGACAACTTGGTGATTGTCGAAGATTTCAACATACACGTTGATTTGTTGGATGATACAAAGACTGTACGCTTTCACAACATCCTAGAAGCTCATGGTCTGCATCAGCATGTGATGGAAAAGACACATTCACATGGTCACACTCTAGACCTGATAATAACGCGATCCGCAGCAGACATCATTGGTGATATCGTGGTTGAGAATCCGGGTGTATCCGACCACTCTGCAGTGACATTCAAGATACAAGGTTGTAAACCTTGTGCTCCTAAGAAACGAGTCAGCTACAGATTATACCGCAATGTAAGTGCGTCTGACATGCAGGCATACCTTTCTCAGTACACTGCTTCAGCTGATGACTTGGATGGACTTGTTCGCCAGTATGATTCGGTCTTACGCGGCTTGTTGGATAAACATGCTCCCGTAAGTCAGAAGACGACACGTCGGAAATATGAACGTCTATGTTGGAAATCTGGACTTGAAATTCATCGCCACATGTTCAGGAACCAGTGCACGGTCGCAAATAACTGTCAAGCCAAACTTCGATATTATTTCAACAAGTTTGTTGAGGCTGGATCAAACCAAAATAAATGTTATAGCATTGTGTAAACATTGATGCATACTCGGGTGGACCCGCCACTGCCAACGCACACCTCTCTAGAAGTTCTGCTGAAGTTTTTCGAAATTACTTCCAAGAGAAAACTGCAAGCATTCGCTGTGCACTGGATCGCCGAGCGGGAGCACAACGTGATGTCCAGATCACTACTTATGAACACGATGGAAGTCATCCGTTGGACAGGCTGTCGCCAGCCTCTGAGGATGAGGTCAGAAACATCATTACATCATCTGCTCCTCGATCCTGCGCTCTCGATCCTCTGCCGACATGGATGTTGAAGAATTGCCTTGACGCACTTGTTCCTGTCATTACCAGGATGGTGAACATCTCGTTGGACACAGGAAATGTGTCAGCTGACTTGAAAGCGGCACTTGTGACTTCGCTTCTTAAGAAACCGTCACTGGATACCGAAAGTCTTACAAATTACCGACCGATATCTAATTTCAGTTTCCTGTCCAAAGTAATCGAGAAGGTGATGTCGTCACGCTTGTCACGTCATATGGCACAGCACAACCTATTTGAAGTGAATCAGACAGTATACAGAAAGGGTCACAGTACAGAGACTGCACTGCTAAGAATCCAGAACGATTCACTCTTATCTGCGGATAATCGGTGTGTCTCGTGTCCTGACTGCGGCCTTTGATACGATTGACCACCAGGTGCTTGAGTCACGTCTATCTAAGAAGATCGGTCTTTCGGGCACAGCACTAAACTGGTTTACCTCGTATCTCGAAAACAGAAAGCAAGCTATTAAGATCGGAGAACCCATCTCGAACATGTCCATGCTGACACGCGGTGTCCCCAAGGGTCAGTCTTGGAACCGTCGCTGTTCACCATATACACGGTTGTTGAACTGGCTTGCACAATCTGGCATCATGGTTTGAATTTTCATACGTTCGCTGACGATACGCAGCTCTACACAACACTCAAGATCCCCGACACATATCTCAGCTAGAAACATACATTGCTGACACGAACGGTTGGGTGACAACAAACAAACTTCATTTAAATGGTGACAAAACTGTAGTTCTGTTCACGGGATCAGAGGCGATGCGCAGAAAGATACTTAAAACAACAAAGATCGACGTTGGGGACGCCTAAGTGACCCCAAGTACATGTGTCAGAAATCTTGGGGTCATGTTCGATGTTGGACTTACAATGGATCAACAAGTCAGTGTCATCTATAGATCCTCTGGTCTGCAAATCCAAAATGTGGGTAAAATCATTAAATGTCTTACGTCAGGAGCTGCCGAACAAATCATCCATTCATTTATAACGTCCAGACTGGATGGTTGTAATTCGCTGCTGTTCGGAATTAACAAGTGTCAGCTTCGTAGACTACAGTGCATTCAGAACACGACTGCGCTTCTAATCACACGAACAAGGAAACACGAGCACGTAACACCAGTCCTGAAATATCTCCGTTGGCTTCCCATCCAAGAAAGAATTACGTTTACAATTATCGTGATCACATGCAAGGCACTCCACGGACTTGCACCGCTATACATTTCCGAGCTTCTTGTTGAATATCAGCCCACACGATCCTTCCTATCAAATTCTGCTGGTCTGCTGACAGTACCAACCACACGCCTCTTTCGGATACCGTGCTTTCTCCAAAGCGGCCCCTGTACTTTGGAACAATCTGCCACAGTCAGTCAGACAGTGTGACACTGTTGTGCCGTTTAAGACGGCGCTGAAGACACCTTTTTAAAATGGCTTTCACTACCTAAATGCGTGACATACAATCGTGAACTTTTTTGTAAAGCGCTTTGAACAGAACTATAAGGACTATATATAGCGCTATATAAGATTATATTATTATTATTATTTCGTTTTCCGTTCTGAAGTAGTGAAAACAAAAACAGGTTTGTTTTAGCGTTATTTTGTTTTTTTAACATGTATTAGTAGTAGATTGTATTCGTTTTTCGTATGCATTTGAAACGACTTTATTTTTATACATATTTACTAAGTATGTACATATGTGTATGTTCAAGGTATATTATTCGTGATCAACAAACTGTGATAAACGTTGGTACATTTTGCATAGTTACTTAATTGGTTTCACTTGACTATGAATCTGCGCCCTGGTGTCGAAGATCAGTTGTTGGCTGGGCAGCGTCTGTTGTGACAGTAAAGGCCGATTCTTGAGTAGCAATCTTTATTGCATTTGCTGCACTTGAAGGCGCTTTCGGCTCAGTTCTCAACGTGTGTTTTTTTGTGGTTGTGTTTTTTTCAGGTAGCCTGCGGAAAGTCTCCTCTCCTCTTTTGAGACCCCTGTCTAGTTCCTGCCTCCGTGTGGATCGGTCTCCAGCAAGCTCCTCCCAGTTGTCAACATGTCTAGTGCCTTCAAGTCTCGTTTGCATATGTCCTTGAAGCGCAAATGGTGACGTCCTGCAGCTCTCTTTCCAGTGGCCAGCTCTACGTAGAGAATGTATTTTGGAAGTCTCCCATCTTCCATCCGATGCACGTGACCGAGCCAGCGGAGGCGGCGTTGCCTGAGCACGATCACCAGGCTCACGGATTTGGCACGTGAGAGGACCTCTGTATTGGTGACTCGGTCCTTCCAGGAGATCCCGAGGATGCGCCGCAGGCAGCGCATGTGAAATGCGTTCGGTCGATTCTCCTGAGTGGAGTACAACGTCCAGGATACACTGCCGTACAGAAGTGTACTCAGCATGCAGGCGTTGTACATTGTCACCTTTGTGTGCTCCGTCAGCAGTTTGTTGTTCCAGACTCTCTTTGTACGCCGGGCGAGTGTTGAGGCGGCTGTCTCAATCCTTCTGCTGATTTCTGCTTCTAAGGAGAGGTTGTCGGTAATGGTTGATCCGAGGTAGGTGAAGAGGTGGACGACCTCTAGCGTATAGTTGTTTATAGTGATGGTTGAGGAAGTCACCACATCCTGCCCCACAATGTTAGTCTTTCTCAAGCTGATTGTCAGTCCGAAATCCGTGCATGCCTTTGCAAAGCGGTTCATGAGGTTTTGTAGCCTCCTATTCCCCTCGGTATGCGTGATGACCGCTGCATCATCAGCAAACAGAAAGTCTCTGACGAGGGCCAGGTGCACCTTGGTCGTTGCTTTTAGGCGGAACAAGTTGAGTAGTTTTCCGTCAGATCTCGTGTGCATGTACACTCCCTCTGTCGAAGATCCAAAGGCGTGCTTCAAGAGCAGGGCAAACGATATCCCAAAGAGGGTTGGAACGAGAACGCATCCCTGTTTAATACCACTGGTAACGTTAAAAGTCTGGGAGGTAGAACCGTCGTAGAGGACTGTACCTCTCATATAATCGTGGAATGACCTGATTACGCTCCAGAGCTTTGAGGGGCATCCTATCTTCGGTGGGATCTTGAACAGACCATCCCTGCTCACAAGGTCGAAGGCTCTAGTAAGATCGATGAATGCAATGTACAGCGGCTTCTTCTGTTCCTTGCATTTCTCCTGTAACTGTTGAAGCGAAAAGATAATGTCAGTAGTTGATCTATTTGCTCTAAAGCCACACTGGGATTCGGGGTAGACTCTGCCAGCAAGGATTACAGTATGTTCAGGATGCAGCAAGCGATCAAGTAATAATAAGTTTATTTCCTTTGTATTCATGTAGGTTGAATAGTACAATAGGTGCATGAAATTTATAAGACAAATAAAGTAGATAATAAAACACTGAATTGGATATAAAATCAAAATAAATGAAATTAAAAAAAATTATAACCTTTAAATTGCGTATAAAAGTAAATACAGCTAACTAAAATTAAGTTCACTGTTAATTACAAGTAATTCGTAGGAAATGAAAAATGTGTTCTTAGCTACTGCCAGTGATAAAGTCCATATGTTAAACAAGACTTCTTAAAACCGTCAGTATTACACCGAGGAGCACTGTACACACGCGCGTTGCGGGTTGCGTATGGAGATATTCGGATACCAGAAGACACTGCAGTATGTGGTTAGGTTGTTGCATGTTTGTGTGAAATAAAGTTCTGCAGTCTGTCAGATGTCCCGTGTGCCTGCAGGCGTCCCTCCGACGAATTTGCCGTCGCCCGGCTTCTCACTGCCCCTCTTGCCGACACCGTCGACCCCCGGCCGCATCTTCTACAACCGGGTGCCAAAGTGCGGCAGCTCATCTCTGCTCGACCTCATCCGTGTGTCAAGTCATCTCAACAACTTCACCTTCGTCGAGTGTGCCACCTACATGACGTTCGTAGTTGACCAGAGACAGGCGGTGAGCATGGGGCAGTGTTGTCTGTGTCGGGGTGTCAATCTATACAAGGGTAAGGTGTGTCGAGCCAGGGGTGTCAGTCCATACAAGGCATAGGCAGGTCCAGGGGAACTGGGGGTAGGTGCCCCCTTAGACCTCTGGACGGCGTTATGCCTGAGCTATAGAGGCGTGACCCCGAGAATGTTTAATGTGCCCCCGTTACTGAAGTCACAGCGGCGGAGCGGCAAAAAAGTTACCTCCTGTGGAGATCTTTGCAAGGGTATGGTGTTTCAGGCCCGAGGTGTCAACTCATCCGAGGATAACGTACTTGTATCGAGCCCGGGTTGTCAGCCAATACAATAGCAAGGTGTGTCTGCCCACGATGTCAATTGGTGTAAACTGGTGTAATGTCTGCACTGCATAATGAACAGCATGTGTTATCATGTCACGCTGCGTCTCCTGGTAGTAATATAACTGATGGTGTTGTGTGACTGTCAGGAACGAATGGCAGAACAGGTCAACAAAGTGGCGGCACCGATGATATTTGAAAGACACCTCCATTTCATAAACTTCAAAACGTGAGTGGTTTTCTTTCCGGCACAGTAGTCTAGCTCGTGTCGTTTTAACTATCGTCAGTAGTCTAGCTCGTGTCGTTTTAACTATCGTCAGTAGTCTAGCTCGTGTCGTTTTAACTATCGTCAGTAGTCTAGCTCGTGTCGTTTTAACTATCGTCAGTAGTCTAGCTCGTGTCGTTTTAACTATCGTCAGTAGTCTAGCTCGTGTCGTTTTAACTATCGTCAGTAGTCTAGCTCGTGTCGTTTTAACTATCGTCAGTAGTCTAGCTCGTGTCGTTTTAACTATCGTCAGTAGTCTAGCTCGTGCCGTTTTAACTATCGTCAATAGTCTAGCTCGTGTCATAGTTACAGGAAACTCAACGTTAACAGTTGGGTTAGTTTATCGAAGTCCAAACATAAGCGTAGAAGAGAATGAAAAAATACAAAATGCTATAAGGGAAGTAAGCAAACGGAACTGTATTATTATGGGGGACTTTAACCATGGGCATATACAATGGAAATCTCTACAGAGTATGGGGAGTGAGGACCACAAGTTTTTAGTTTTAGTACAAGATAGTTTCCTTTCTCAACATGTGCTAGAACCAACCAGGGGAGAGAATGTGTTAGACTTAGTTTTGTCCTCACAGAAAGAATTAGTTGACAATGTCAAGATATGTGAGCCACTGGGGAGTAGTGATCACAACCAGATACATTTTACCATCAAAGTAAAATCAGAAAGGAATAGTAAAAAGCAGTATAGGAGAAATTTCCACAAAGGAAGGTATAAGGACATGAGGAAATATTTAGCAAAGATAGACTGGAATAACACACTGTAGAATAAGACAGCAACCGAATGCTGGAATATCTTAAATAGTGAAATTAAGTGCATAGTCGATAAATTTGTACCTTTCAAAAAACAAGGGAAACGGTCTAAAAAGAAACACTTATCGAAAGAAGCCATTAGAAAAATTAAGTATAAACAAATGATGTGGAAGTCATATAGATGTACTGGAAATGATGAAGACTACAACATTTATAAAGAAGCACTTAATCAAGCTACAGCTGAAATTAGAAATTCAAAGAGAAGCTATGAACAAAAAATTAGCTAGTAATATAAAACATGACAGTAAGAGTTTTTATGCGTATATTCGAAGCAAACAGAAAGTTCAGGATAAGGTCGGTCCTCTAGAAGATAGTGCTGGAAATACAATATCAGAGGGATTCTTAATGGCAGAAGACCTGAATGAGTATTTTAGTTCAGTGTTTACCAGGGAAGATATTAGTTCACTGCCAGTACCAGAGGCAAGTTCAAGGGGGCAGATTCAGACTATTTAGGACAGTTAGTTGTAACCTCGGAAATGGTAGCTAAGAAAATAAGGGCTATGAAGGATAATAAATCACCTGGAGTGGACGGGATTCCACCCAAACTACTATTGGAAATTGTAGAACAAATTAGCGTACCGCTTGCAACAGTTTTCAATTTGTCATTAGAAGAGGGAGTGGTTCCTTTAGAATGGAAAGAGGCAAACATTATACCGTTATTTAAAAAAAGGTTCGAGAAACAAGTCAGAGAACTATAGACCAGTGAGTTTAACATCAGTGACTTGTAAATTATTAGAAAGACTAATTAAAGATCACATGGTGGATTTTCTTGTTAAACAAAACTTGATTAACCCATCTCAACATGGTTTTTTAAAGCGAGGTCATGCTTAACAAATATGTTATGTTTTTTGGAAGACATCACTAAGTGGGTAGATGAGGGATCACCAGTAGATATCGTCTACTTAGATTTTCAAAAAGCTTTCGACAAAGTACCACATCAAAGATTACTGCTTAAACTAAAGGCCCATGGCATAGGAAATGGTATAATAAACTGGATAGAACAATGGCTGATTGACAGAAGACAACGTGTAGTAGTTGATGGGGAGGCTTCAAACTGGAAATCGGTATTGAGTGGGGTACCACAGGGATCAGTATTACGACCTATATTATTCTTAATATATATCAACGATTTGGATGATGAAATAACAAGCAAGGTGTTGAAATTTGCGGATGATACAAAAGTGTTTAGAAGGATTAAAAGTGATGGAGATAGACAGCATTTACAAGATGATCTTGACAGGTTGATCAAATGGTCTGAAAAGTGGCAAATGCTGTTCAATTTGGGGAAATGTAAATGCCTCCACACAGGACATGGGAACGAAGAAGTAGAATATACAATGGGGGGTACTGTACTAAGTACTACTGTAAAAGAAAAGGACTTAGGGTTAACCATTAGTGCTGATATGAAGGTTTCAGAGCAGTGCGGAATTGCAGCTTCAAAGGGAAATCAAATCATTGGATTAATTAGGCGAAACATAACGTATAAGTAAAAAGAGCTAATAATACCGCTGTACAAAACAATAGTTAGGCCTCATTTAGAATATTGTATTCAAGCGTGGAGGCCATATCACAGGAAGGACATAGATATGCTAGAAAGAGTGCAGAGGAGAGCAACTAAAATGATACCAAAACTGAGGGATCTTAGTTACGAAATACGCCTAAAAAAATGCGGTTTAACAACACTAGAGACCAGGAGATTGAGAGGAGATCAGATAGAAGTGTTTAAAATATTGAAGGGTTATGAAAATATTGATAGAAATATTTTTTTCTCAGTTAAGAAAGATAGAAGGACTAGAGGACATGAACTTACATTGGCAAAGGAGCAGAGTAGATTGGATATAAGAAAGTTTTCATTTTCACAAAGGACTGTAAATGAATGGAACAGATTACCTGCTGATTGTGTGGGTGCTAGTAGCGTGAATATGTTTAAAAATAAAATCGACCCATACCTCAGACGGGCGGGATACACATAGATAAAAAGGTCGGACTCTCGATAAGCCAAAGGGCTTCCTTGTCCACCTGCCACCTAGAGTTAATTCTCTGGGTGGCAATCTTGTTAAATCTTGTATCATTTTAACTATCGTCAGTAGTCTAGCTCGTGTCGTTTTAACTATCGTCAGTAGTCTAGCTGGTGTCGTTTTAACTATCGTCAGTAGTCTAGCTCGTGCCGTTTTAACTATCGTCAGTAGTCTAGCTCGTGTCGTTTTAACTATCGTCAGTAGTCTAGCTCGTGTCGTTTTAACTATCGTCAGTAGTTACGGATAAGTTGCACTGCGACACCTGAATGATACCCGGTCCGTTTAGTCTGAGAGATTCATGAGACGACATTTAAAAAGAAATCAACGTATCACGTGATGTTAAATTAATTCAACGTAACGCGTGATGTTCAATTAATACATTTATTTATCTGAATCGTACAAGTGCATGTGCGCAGATGCACGCACGCGCGCGCGCACACGATCACACACACACACAAACACACATAATCACAATCGTTCTTTATAAATAGTATGCTAGATGAACATGCAATATGTCTAAAATAACCTTTACTCGAGTTAACCTAGTTTAGAATCCTGTTACAGCCGTTTTGAAACTTGGACAATTTCGTTCACGCCACATTGCTTCAGTCCAATCAGCTGTATATTGATGTATACTGGACTACTAATAGATACTCGTAGTTATGGGAACGAATTTTTCGCGTATTAATTACAGCGTGCTTGAGTGCTTCCCATAGAAGTCGCTAATGTTGACATGAACACATGTGCCAGTGACACACCTATTGAATAGAATAAGAATCGCGTGTACAGTGCTATGTTTCTTTTATGTTTTGTATTTGGGCCTTGCTGTAGACTCGGCATGGTACCGGAGCCGGTGTATGTGAACGTCGTGAGAGACCCAGTCGACCGACTCGAGTCGTGGTACTACTACCGCCGCTTCCAGGTCGGCCATATGAGGAACATGTCGACAGCCGACAGATACAGGGTCAGTGGTGGTCGCAGAACAGCTATAGAGCACCGAGTACGGCTTTATAACCTCGGGCCCGAGCTTGTCGTTCCGCGATGGATCGGGTGTGCAGTGCCACTGGCTTCGAAGTGGTGTGTGTTTGTTTGTGTGTGTGTGTGTGCGTGCGTGCGTGCGTGCGTGTGCAACCATATGCGTGTGTCTCTGTTTGTGTGCGTGCATGTACGTGTGTATATGCGTGTGTGCTATGGCCAATTTTTTCGGAGTTGAACATACAAGGAACTATATCTGTCTATGGCTGGTCTATGGATGAAAGACCATATTTTGCCATAGCAATACAACACACCGATGATTTACAAACAATGTAAAACCATCGACATCAAATACTAAAGATGAGACACATCACTCTTACTCAACAATACTTTGTTCTAACATGTCATGTCTGCTCAGATTACTGATGTAGTTTTTGTGTGTGTATGTTTTTTTTCAAATAAATTACTGGCTTGTCGGAGCAATTATAACCCGGCTGTGCCTCACAGACTTACGATGAGTGTGTGCTCGACAACTTCTCCGAGTGCGTGGACCCGCTGGGAGACGAGGCGGAGATCGGCTACTTTAAGTTGATACCCTTCTTCTGCGGGCAGGAGGAGTTCTGTAGGTAATATACACTGCCTTGTTGTTTCAATTGTCTTAGCGGTGATCGCATTTTATCACTCTATGTAGTGTTGTATCGTGTGTTAATCAGTTGGTCGGCACATTGTTGAGTTGAGAAATCAGAATGGAATTCTTGCTGGTAGAAACACAATTAAAATAATTTTTTGTCTGACTGATCTGGTGATAGATAGAAGAAATGTATTGTCGTAGGGCTGAGACAAACAAATAGTTACTTCCCAATGGAGAGGTATAACCACCTTAGAAAAACTGTCATTTTAACTGCGAACAAAGATCCAACATGTGCTAGCTTCAATGGGGGCAAACTACGCTATATACTTGTTTCCTTGTGGCAGACACTGTAAACTAGCTTTCGTTACCAAAGTCCCCATGCTTCCTTTGGGACAAAATAAGAATACAGTAATAGCACAATTAGGCCCCTAATGATGACCTCGCTATTAAGTTCATCCTCTGGATTTGGCCAAAGTCCCGTGAACATCGAGATGATCGTATTAGTGAGACTATGCTTTCCTCTTACGAAAATAAACCAGGACTGTCTAATGGTGATCATAACTGCGACATGGCTTTTTGTACCATTGACAGTAAATCGAAGTTCGGTTGCATCCATCCCATGTCCTCCCCGCTTGTAAAGCTATAGGTCATATAACGTATGTTGCCGACCGCTTTCCCCTTACTATTATATACAGGCACGTTCATGTAAACGACCTTCATATTTACATCCATTGCTTACTCCTGTAAGTTAAAATCAAGCTTCGATCATTTAGTTCTTACTTACGTTTTATTCCTAGATGTTGCATTATGACAATGACTGTTCCCCGCTCATTGTACTAAAATGTATTATGGGATGATCCCTTCGCATCGTGGCCTGCGACTGCAATAAACATTGTCAGTTCGACAGTTCATAATGTCACTCAAATGTTTGCTTGCGTTATGCTAACAGTATAAGCGAAAACACAACATTAGAGTCAACACTAACATTGGACCTAGTGCTTTTTATGTTGCTGCACCAACTCGTTGGTATATGCTCCGTCTTAGTGTAAAATCAGTTGAAAATATTACACTATTCCGCCGTCATTTAAAACGCATCTTTACAACCTTGCTTATCCACCATAGCTTCCTAGCGTATTCATCCATCTGTTGACAACTTGAATACTGATTATCGATTTTGAGATTGATCAAGCGTTTCGTCTCGATGCGCCTATGGGATTTGTTTTCAAGGATTTAGGCGTAATAGCAGTTACCTTATTGTGCCTTATTATTATCATTATTATTATTAGGACGCCGGGTGAGGCGGCTCTTAGCGAGGCTATCCAGAACGTGAAGAGACACTACGCCGTTATTGGACTCGTCGAGATGTACCCGCAGTTCATCCAGACGCTTGAAGCCATGTTTCCGACCTACTTCAAAGGCATCACCGCTATCTATACTGACCTAGGCAAGTACCATGTGGTACGATCCAAACTTGTTTCAGCTAGGGGCCCAATTTTGTTCAATCGTTTCTTTTGAGAAAGGAAGAAAATACCTTTGTCAAGGTTGTCGTACACCTGCTGACCACACAGCCAAAACCCTTATAAAAATACGGTTTTAGGCCTGTCAAACGCACGTTTAGCCCACTTGGTCATAGGCCCAGACGTACGATTTGAAAGAGACCACACATTATTAAATGTCAGGAACTACAGATTATTCTATGTGATTTTTGTCAGTCGTTTTGCAGTATTACATAGTTTTCTTAATATAGTCTACTATCAGTACCTATTAAAATGTATAAAATATATAGTGAATAGATTCCACAAGTGTTAAGGGCCCTCAAGGCTTTATTGCAAAATATTCCAGCAAGCACAGTATTTTTTTTTAAATATCAAAAAAGTATTTACTAAAATGTCTTGGAAAGGTTTTAATGATATCAAAATGTATTTTGAAATATTTTCATTATATATTGAGGTAACATATTTGTGATTAACACAGTACATATTTGAACAACAGTGATTTGCTATGGGCTGAGTTTAACAGGAGTTGTTTGAAAGGGGGTTGTGTTTCAGGAGAGACGATCCACGAGCACTACAAGACGTCGAATCGGAAGCGAGCCAGCGCCCATGTGAGAGAGGTCATGGCGACGCGGCTCGAAGACGAGTATCAGTTGTATTATTACATAAAACGCCGCTTTGTGCGGCTCTACAACAAACTTATGTTGTTCAAAACTAAAAATGATGTCACTTTTAAATAGCCCATATATAATATTTATACATGCAACATGATGTGCCATAACGATTGTCGTATGTCTAGTTTTTGAAGGAAGCTTGGGAGGGCGGAGCCCCCTAATATTTTTTGTGCGGGTGCATATCGGGGGTGCAATCGAAGGTTTTTGGTGAGCCTCGAGGGATGCAATAGGAAGTTTTTGGTAAGCCCCTGCCCCTCAAATATTCACCACGTTCCAACGTTAATGTAGGGATGTCATTGAAAATTTCAAATATTATATTTTATCACATGGCGGTACCCAGGAGAAAGTGAAAACAATATAAAAATCGATAAAGTATGATGGGCCGCGTCAAAACGATCGGACGCAAATTACCCGACGGGTAGCAGCTTCAAAACACGTTACGTGGAAACAACGTTGAAAGTCGGCAACATCTTAACGGATTCTCGTCCGACTGAATTAGCGGCCCCGTCTGTTGACATCCCTAGTCAATGCTGTGATGAATACCGGTGTCGCCCTTCCATTTATCTGGGCGTTATATATGTTTATATATATATGTGCGTGTCTATATATATATATACATAAATTATAAAATGTTTGCTTTCCACTGACATAAACAATTTATGTCGTAAACCAGTTTCCTCGCCACGCACACGTCACGTGACTTACTCTTATGTTTTGTCGCAAATCTGAAACATTAAATTATAATTATGTACTTTAACTACAGCGTTCGTGTTACGACAACAAACTAAACATATTTAACTACTGGTTATTATATATTACTCCCTGATCTATTGGTGCCAAATAGTATGCCTTACGTATGCACATAAACACCACCCGGATAAATGGGGTAAGACCACATTAAAGATTCATCCGCCGAGAGAGTTCCCAATAAAAATGGCATTATGCAAGTTGTTCAATGTTGAAGATCTGGTCAAATATATGGGGTAACAAGGACTTTTCAAAAATGGCTGAAAAAAATTATCAGCATTTATAACCACACTGAATGCATCGGGCATTTGTACATAATCACTGCGTACAAATGGTGATTACTAATTTACGGTATTGCAATAACAAACGGAATAACCAGTAATGTTATCACACGGTACACCATTCAAACATGTACTGTTTCAATCTTAACAACCAGGCACTGCATTTATGACCAGTCAGATAAAGAAATACTGATGTGATTAGCATCTTGTCACTCATTATTTAATGGACACTGTTCTGAATACTTCCAGTAATCCGATTGGTTTCAAGCATCTTCGTGCGCCAGGGGGCGCTGCGGATTACACCAGTCCAGAGCCATTGGTATATCAATGGCTCTGCACTAGTCTCAGTACTCCCTGGGCCCTGGCAGATCACTTTGCCGAAACTCTGAAGATAAGCTCAGCCAATAACATCGCTTGCCATAAAATTCCAGTGGTCTTCTGGGTGGTCTTCATGGACGTTTGGACAGTAGACGTAATTATTTGAATACACAAGACCGCTCAGCGGCTCGTGAGAACGGTCGAATGGGTCATCATTACATTACGATTCCTGGAAACTGGGCGCGAGTTGGACGAGTGTCTGCACTGTTTTCACAGGTGGTACGGCGAAGTCAATTACGAGTTTGATACAGCTAACTTCCATACAATTCGTAGGTGATCTGCCAGGAGTAGTGGATATGTACGTAGTCGCACCCCTGGCTTGCGAGGATGGTTTCAAGTGCCACATCGGCTGTCAAAAGAAATGTTATAATAGATCTAGTTTATACTTTAACATTTGGGTGGTCAATGTTATAATAAATATAGTTTATACAGTATAACATTTGGCTGGTCAGTATGTTATAATACATCTAGTTTATACTGTAAAACATTTGGGTGGTCAATATGTTATAATACATCTAGTTTATACTGTAAAACATTTGGATGATCAGTATGTTATAATAGATCTAGTTTATACTGTATAACATTTGGATGATCAGTATGTTATAATAGATCTAGTTTATACTGTATAACATTTGGATGATCAGTATGTTATAATAGATCTAGTTTATACTGTATAACATTTGGATGATCAGTATGTTATAATAGACCTAGTTTATACTGTATAACATTTGGATGATCAGTATGTTATAATAGATCTAGTTTATACTGTACAACATTTGGATGATCAGTATGTTATAATAGATCTAGTTTATACTGTATAACATTTGGATGATCAGTATGTTATAATAGATCTAGTTTGTACTGTATAACATTTGGATGATCAGTATGTTATAATAGATCTAGTTTGTACTGTATAACATTTGGATGATTAGTATGTTATAATAGATCTAGTTTATACTGTATAACATTTGGGTGATCAGTATGTTATAATAGATCTAGTTTATACTGTATAACATTTGGATGGTCAGTATGTTGTAATAGATCTAGTTTATACTGTATAACATTTGGATGGTCAGTATGTTATAATAGATCTAGTTTATACTGTATAACATTTGGGTGATCAGTATGTTATAATAGATCTAGTTTATACTGTATAACATTTGGGTGATCAGTATGTTATAATAGATCTAGTTTATACTGTTTAACATTTGGGTGATCAGTATGTTATAATAGATCTAGTTTATACTGTATAACATTTGGGTGATCAGTATGTTATAATAGATCTAGTTTATACTGTATAACATTTGGGTGATCAGTATGTTATAATAGATCTAGTTTATACTGTATAACATTTGGATGGTCAGTATGTTATAATAGATCTAGTTTATACTGTATAACATTTGGGTGATCAGTATGTTATAATAGATCTAGTTTATACTGTATAACATTTGGGTGATCAGTATGTTATAATAGATCTAGTTTATACTGTATAACATTTGGGTGATCAGTATGTTATAATAGATCTAGTTTATACTGTATAACATTTGGATGGTCAGTATGTTATAATAGATCTAGTTTATACTGTATAACATTTGGATGGTCAGTATGTTATAATAGATCTAGTTTATACTGTATAACATTTGGATGGTCAGTATGTTATAATAGATCTAGCTTATACTGTATAACATTTGGGTGATCAGTATGTTATAATAGATCTAGTTTATACTGTATAACATTTGGATGGTCAGTATGTTATAATAGATCTAGTTTATACTGCATAACATTTGGATGGTCAGTATGTTACAATAGATCTAGTTTATACTGTATAACATTTGGGTGATCAGTATGTTATAATAGATCTAGTTTATACTGTATAACATTTGGGTGATCAGTATGTTATAATAGATCTAGTTTATACTGTATAACATTTGGGTGACCAGTATGTTATAATAGATCTAGTTTATACTGTATAAAATTTGGGTGATCAGTATGTTATAATAGATCTAGTTTATACTGTATGACATTTGGATGGTCAGTATGTTATAATAGATCTAGTTTATACTGTATAACATTTGGATGGTCAGTATGTTATAATAGATCTAGTTTATACTGTATAACATTTGGATGGTCAGTATGTTATAATAGATCTAGTTTATACTGTATAACATTTGGATGGTCAGTATGTTATAATAGATCTAGTTTATACTGTATAACATTTGGGTGGTCAGTATGTTATAATAGATCTAGTTTATACTGTATAACATTTGGGTGATCAGTATGTTATAATAGATCTAGTTTATACTGTATAACATTTGGGTGATCAGTATGTTATAATAGATCTAGTTTATACTGTATAACATTTGGGTGATCAGTATGTTATAATAGATCTAGTTTATACTGTATAACATTTGGATGGTCAGTATGTTATAATAGATCTAGTTTATACTGTATAACATTTGGGTGATCAGTATGTTATAATAGATCTAGTTTATACTGTATAACATTTGGGTGATCAGTATGTTATAATAGATCTAGTTTATACTGTATAACATTTGGGTGATCAGTATGTTATAATAGATCTAGTTTATACTGTATAACATTTGGATGGTCAGTATGTTATAATAGATCTAGTTTATACTGTATAACATTTGGATGGTCAGTATGTTATAATAGATCTAGTTTATACTGTATAACATTTGGATGGTCAGTATGTTATAATAGATCTAGTTTATACTGTATAACATTTGGGTGATCAGTATGTTATAATAGATCTAGTTTATACTGTATAACATTTGGATGGTCAGTATGTTATAATAGATCTAGTTTATACTGTATAACATTTGGATGGTCAGTATGTTATAATAGATCTAGTTTATACTGTATAACATTTGGGTGATCAGTATGTTATAATAGATCTAGTTTATACTGTATAACATTTGGGTGATCAGTATGTTATAATAGATCTAGTTTATACTGTATAACATTTGGGTGATCAGTATGTTATCAAGTAGGATATTGAGACAAGTGGTGTGTAATTGTGACACATGAATCCTCGCTGTCACGGGCATTGATACACCCGGTATCATATGCCTTTATGCAGCATTTAACTATTTATTGGGTTGAACTGCTCAAATGTTGGAACTAGACAGGTTTGTTCAGTATTAATATGCTTTATGCCATCTGTTTACAAAGTCATGGTTAAATGTTCGTTAGGGTAAGTTATGTATGTTAGGGTAAGTTGTCTTAGTACCACGCAGAAGTGCAGTGGCCAAATGTCAATATACATTTGTTTTATTTTACGAGACTTGTATATCGGTAATAAAATATTTGTCTTCTAAAACTCTGTTGTCGTGTTTGATTCCAGGAGGGTGATATATGGGGCAACACTAGGAATGCAATACACAAAAATATTATGAAAATATCCATTGTTACAATACAACATTTATTTAGCAAATCATTCCCTAAGATTCTCACCAAAGTAGGGTATTACCATATAATGACTTAATTTAAATCTCAACCCATAGGCTGTGAGGCAGTCTCACTTCAGAGTTCCCTGGGTTCTGCTTCTGGGAAAAGTGTATTCTGTGCATAATCATTCACAACTAGCCAGTTTAGTCGTGAGATAATTTACAAGTATTTCAAACTACACAGAATGTCTTGAGTTGAGTTACAATTTTGAAAAATTAGGATACTTTAAAAATGATAACAAACAACATGTTTCTATCGCGTATAATTCATGAGACTGACTTTGTGATACAACGCACCAGTGAGTGAGACATAATTATTAGAACAGGTACAAATGCTCTTGTACTGTCAAGTTCAAGATATATGGGGAATGTTCATCCATCTCAAACAAATGCAAGTGATTACGTCTTCAACCACTAGCAGCTTCAGTATTATTCTATAACCCGTGCACTGTTCTGCATCTCATGGACAGGACATGATAATATTTTGTGAACTTAGTTATTGTATGCCTCTAGTGACACCACCTGGTGTGTGCAGGCAGTGGCCACAATTTCAATTCAATGTCATAGCCTGCAGATAGACGTCTCGTCAGTTGGTCGATTACAAAGTACCCATACGATAAGACAATGTAATCCTTCCTTTTATATTAGTCCTTTTTGTAAAGTATCTTTGTATGTGTAAAGTCAGCCCCCATAAATTAATTCCTTAGGATACTCTGGGTTAGATTAAGTACTTTAAATTAAATGGAATATTTATGTTGTAATCGGGGTGGAATAACGTTATAGTGCTGAAAGGACACTAATTTGAATTGGGAGTTTCGTGGGAAAGATAGGGACAGTGAAACAACACAAGGGTACGACGAATCATGTTTTATCTATTCTGCGCCATTCTGAAAATATATCTATTTGAATCATCTATAGCCGTTTCTACACGCTGGGTGTAGAATTAATGGTCCTAGCAGTCATGCTGTGTACAGCTCTTTCAGTTCCTTGAGACGTCGTTATACCTTGAGAGTGTTTATTTTGTCGACTGACTGTGGACAGGGTCTTGTTGTTCTGTGAATAGAAAAATCTGAAACATTGAACCGCTTGCATCGTGACATGTATTCACAAAGTCCAACGTTACACAACAATGACCGATGTCACAGATGTCATTAAACATCATCGACGCCAGTTGCCTCTAAGATGGCGCCACTGTAGGCAAGGTCCCAATATTGCTCCGTACCGCACTTCTTGAACTGTTCGCGTGCGAAGCTCTCTGTAGGACACATTTTGAATTTCATCTCTCCAAATGCTCGATTCTTCACCGTGCCCTGAAAACGAACCAAAAAACTGTTACATATCAGGCCCTTAGCCAGAAATAATATTATTTGCCAGTCTTGAATTAATCAAAAGTGTCCTTTTTAGCATGCGAATGGCTTGCATAGCTACTATTGGCCAGTTTAGTTTTTTCAATGACAAACCAGTGTGATTTGAGCCATTTATTTAATTAATACTGATCCATTGGATTTGTTTCGCTACCAATTGTGCCAATGATAATCATTAATGTGGGTCCCTAGACTTAGAACTATTACCTAATCGAGTAGCCAGCTGGGCCAATTTAAATTCCACCTGTCTTTTCAGTTGTAATTACCAATCTTGGCCAGTCATCTACCAGTCTTAAAGACAGGCAGACAGGTGTCTAGCCAAGCCCCTGATCACCATCTCTCAGTAACAACAGGGGTTTCAATGTACAGCTTATCTCCCACCTGTATTGGGGGTTAACCTTCCACCATTACTATGGCCAGCTTCCATCATTTTTAGGGTTGAACTTCCACTCACAAGAGGGGTGTGACAAAGTTCTCAACCTCCCTTCTCCCACCTGTTTTGGCGGCCAACCTCTCATCAATTTTAGGGGCAATCTCCCATTTACAAGAGGGATGTCAACCTCATATTTCCCAATTGTTTTTTTAGAACCAACCCCTCACCTCCCAATTATTGCCACACCCTCTTTCACGTTGGCTCTCTGTATGGAAACGTTATTACAAAAACAAATATGGCACACAAATTGAAATCTTACCGTTCCTCTGCTGATAACGTGGCCTCATTGTATGCAAACACAAATCCTGCAGTCATATCTTCAATGCTCCAAAAGATAATTACAAAAACTAACAAGTCCATTGGCCACGCAGTTTTAGGGATACAATAGTCTATAGACATGGAGGGGCAAACTAACAACGTTTGGTAGTTTTCTCAAATTCTATGAAATCACATATCAACACTCACCTCCCAAACTAATTTACACGAGTTCGTTTTCTTGTCTTCATCATCTGAATCATCATCTGAAACAGGAAAATGTAGCATTGCATCATCAAATTACTCGGCATTAAATTTTACGTGGCTGTTTTGGTTGAGAGGTAACACATATTAGTAAAAGAATAAAAAACTATAATTTACTGATGACACAACAAGCACTAATATTGGTTGCAATCTGTTGCCATCGATACTAGCAATGCTCAATGTGTCATGTAAATTTTCCGAATTATCGGTAGCAATCAACAGGAAATAGTAAATGTTCATGAACAGTTCATAAATATATCATGCGTTTATTTGCAACTGATAGCAGTGCAGGGTATTTACAGTGCTAGGACAGTATCAGCAGGGTTTAATGATAATTTCTGGGAAACCTGTTTAAATAAACATTAATTCACTAACCATCGTCTTTTGCACCAGCACTTTCATCATTCCACTTGATTCGTTTTAACATAAGTCGCCGGAATTTCTTCTGCTGCTTTGGCCCTTCAAAACAAATCAAAGAATACTCAAACATCTTATCAACTGGTAATGACCGTGTTTGTATATACAATTGTCAGGCATTTCTTCGAATCGCCTAAATAACTAACATACACAGGTTTATTTTGTACTTGATTAAAAGTACAAGTAACTTGGAAAAAAGTAGAAGTAAAATCAAAAACAAACTATTTCTTCCCGAAACGCTTAAACGCTTAAATTTCAACAACAACAAATAGTTCATTAAAACACATTTTGGCAGTCAGTATATTATAGTAGACATAGTTTCCACTGTATAACATTTGGGTGGTCAGTATATTATAGTAGACATAGTTTACACTGTATAACATTTGGGTGGTCAGTATATTATAGTAGACATAGTTTACACTGTATAACATTTGGGTGGTCAGTATATTATAGTAGACATAGTTTACACTGTATAACATTTGGGTGGTCAGTATATTATAGTAGACATAGTTTACACTGTATAACATTTGGGTGGTCAGTATATTATAGTAGACATAGTTTACACTGTATAACATTTGGGTGGTCAGTATATTATAGTAGACATAGTTTACACTGTATAACATTTGGGTGGTCAGTATATTATAGTAGACATAGTTTACACTGTATAACATTTGGGTGGTCAGTATATTATAGTAGACATAGTTTACACTGTATAACATTTGGGTGGTCAGTATATTATAGTAGACATAGTTTACACTGTATAACATTTGGGTGGTCAGTATATTATAGTAGACATAGTTTACACTGTATAACATTTGGGTGGTCAGTATATTATAGTAGACATAGTTTACACTGTATAACATTTGGGTGGTCAGTATGTTATAGTAGACATAGTTTACACTGTATAACATTTGGGTGGTCAGTATGTTATAGTAGATATAGTTTACACTGTATAATATTTGGGTGGTCAGTATGTCATAGTAGACATAGTTTACACTGTATAACATTTGGGAGGTCAGTCAGTATGTCATAGTAGACATAGTTTACACTGTATAACATTTGGGTGGTCAGTATGTCATAGTAGACATAGTTTACACTGTATAACATTTGGGAGGTCAGTATGTCATAGTAGACATAGTTTACACTGTATAACATTTGGGTGGTCAGTATGTCATAGTAGACATAGTTTACACTGTATAACATTTGAGTGGTCAATATGTCATAGTAGACATAGTTTACACTGTATAACATTTGGGTGGTCAATATGTCATAGTAGACATAGTTTACACTGTATAATATTTGGGTGGTCAGTATGTCATAGTAGACATAGTTTACACTGTATAACATTTGGGTGGTCAGTATGTCACAGTAGACATAGGTTACACTGTATAACATTTGGGTGGTCAGTATGTCATAGTAGACATAGTTTACACTGAATAACATTTGGGTGGTCAGTATGTCATAGTAGACATAGTTTACAATGTATAACATTTGGGTGGTCAGTATGTTATTGTAGACATAGTTTACACTGTATAACATTTGGGTGGTCAGTATGTTATAGTAGACATAGTTTACACTGAATAACATTTGGGTGGTCAGTATGTCATAGTAGACATAGTTTACACTGTATAACATTTGGGTGGTCAGTATATTATAGTAGACATAGTTTACACTGTATAACATTTGGGTGGTCAGTATGTTATAGTAGACATAGTTTACACTGTATAACATTTGGGTGGTCAGTATGTTATAGTAGACATAGTTTACACTGTATAACATTTGGGTGGTCAGTATATTATAGTAGACATAGTTTACACTGTATAACATTTGGGTGGTCAGTATATTATAGTAGACATAGTTTACACTGTATAACATTTGGGTGGTCAGTATGTTAGTATAGTTATAGTAGATATAGTTATACACTGTATAATATTTGGGTGGTCAGTATGTCATAGTAGACATAGTTTACACTGTATAACATTTGGGAGGTCAGTCAGTATGTCATAGTAGACATAGTTTACACTGTATAACATTTGGGTGGTCAGTATGTCATAGTAGACATAGTTTACACTGTATAACATTTGGGAGGTCAGTATGTCATAGTAGACATAGTTTACACTGTATAACATTTGGGTGGTCAGTATGTCATAGTAGACATAGTTTACACTGTATAACATTTGAGTGGTCAATATGTCATAGTAGACATAGTTTACACTGTATAACATTTGGGTGGTCAATATGTCATAGTAGACATAGTTTACACTGTATAATATTTGGGTGGTCAGTATGTCATAGTAGACATAGTTTACACTGTATAACATTTGGGTGGTCAGTATGTCACAGTAGACATAGTTTACACTGTATAACATTTGGGTGGTCAGTATGTTATAGTAGACATAGTTTACACTGAATAACATTTGGGTGGTCAGTATGTCATAGTAGACATAGTTTACACTGTATAACATTTGGGTGGTCAGTATGTTATAGTAGACATAGTTTACACTGTATAACATTTGGGTGGTCAGTATGTTATAGTAGACATAGTTTACACTGAATAACATTTGGGTGGTCAGTATGTCATAGTAGACATAGTTTACACTGTATAACATTTGGGTGGTCAGGGTAGACATAGTTTACACTGTATAACACATAGTAGACATAGTTTACACTGTATAACATTTGGGTGGTACAGTAACATGTTATAGTAGACATAGTTTACACTGTATAACATTTGGGTGGTCAGTATGTTATAGTAGATATAGTATACACTGAATAACATTTGGGTGGTGTAGTAGTAGACATAGTTTACACATCCTCGAGATTGAAAACTTGCACACCTCTGTATTATTGCACACCTCTGTATGTGTCAAATAGTTGCTAAGCGTAGTTGCTAGAACGTATACGCTTAATAGAACATAGTATTTACTGAACGTGAATATTGAACGTGAATTTGGGGGAACTGGTCATGCATTTCATTAAGTCATGCAGGGTATGCACACACATGCACGCGTATGCACACACCACCACACACATGCATACACACATCTACGATGTACAGTGAAATGTTTCATACAAACAGACAGTGTCCACTCACCTCCCTCGACTACGATCACATTGCAGTCTTTGTGAAGTACGACGATCCCAGTCATAAAGAGCTGGTTGGCGTTGGCTTCGGCCTTGAACTTCTTCGACGGGTTGCTGAAGTCTCGGATGCGGTACACCGAGACGTGAACACCAAGAGACGTGTCCTCCTTTAGCTTTCGAATCTTCTTGTCACGTCTCTGTTCCTTCGTCAACTTTCTTGCTGCATTCGCCTCCTCGTGTGCCCTGCACAAGTCGGTGCATTTTAAAGGAAGGTTGTCTGTTTATTTTTATTAAAGGGAGACAGCCTGTTCCTCTATCTGGACTTCGCAAGCATAGTAATTTGTAACAGGAATCAGCCATGTTGAATGTGGGAAAATGGGACATCGTTGAACATCAAAGGATATTGCGGTTAACTCAGCCCACCTCGGCATTATTGCCAACAAATGCGCAAAGACTATTCGTACACAAATATCCACTACTGTTTATAGCAGGTACTCACTCATTTATACAGCTGAGTAAATTGAAGCAATGAAGAGTGAACGAACTTACCCAAAGTTCGATACATTACAGGTTTCGAACCTGACGTTCTAGCCAATGCACCACAGTGCTCCATGGTGTAGTGTAAAATATTGTGTTATACAATATAAACCATTATGTATGCTAACGTGTTTGAATGAAGCAGAAACAACTTTGTAATTCAACAGTTCAACATTTACAACCATCACAGAGCTGTCACTCAAACAAATGAATAGAGACCTCGGATCATTCTGAAGAAGTTTGGAACCCAATGGGGGCGGAGGTTGTAACATCAATACTCTGTCATTATGCATACATGTTAAGTCTCCTGCATTCGCCGGGGGACTCCTGGAAATCCATCAAATCCCCCGATCTCCTGGAAAGGAGAACCTATCTCCTGGATTTTCAGTGAAACCAAAACTATTTTTTTCTATCTTATTTTCCGAACTCAGCATGGCATAATTAGGTTTTATTTCCAGCTGACTTGAGTATGTTTTTCTGGGTCAACAGAAAGTGGTCAATACCTGTCATTACCACTGTCAGTGTCAGTGCATTAACTTAATTGCAATCGGTCAGAAAATTTGACAAGATGGCTGCCCGGGGATAGACATGTATTCTGGTGTGTCACGAGCTTTGCATAGTTTTTGTGGTGGGGAGGCCTTGGAGTGTGGAGGTTTTCAAGGTGGGTGATTGACCGAAGGAGATAGAGCACGCTGAACTTTTCGGACTTTGTGAAAGTGTTAGATAGAGGTTGCTTAGCTGCTATTAGTTCCATAACTTAAGCCTGAAATCGACACACATTACGCCTCAGTGTCAGTGCCTGCCTGTGCAGCAGGGTGCATTATGTAACAACGTCTGGCACTGGCAAACAATGCTGGACAGTGGAACTGTAGACACCCACTTGTTCCGCATGACTGCGTTTGCAAGTTGGCTTACAATATGCCAAAGTCGCGTAGATCAAGCAATGTCGAGGACAACGAAGATCAGTTAGTTCTAAGACTAATTGCAGCCCTCAACGATTCAGCAGTGCTGAACAAAATGAAACAGGTTCTCTTTCCGGATGAACTCGCCAAAGAGATTCGTGAATTGAGACAAACGTTCAAAAACTTTCAACAGCAACTGGATGAAAAAAACAATAAAATTGCACAGCTTGAAGATAAGGTTACTCATCTCCAGAACCAAATTGATGACAATGAACAATATGGCCGTAGAACACACCTACGTTTCAGTGGTATTGAGGAGACAGGTCAGTCAGGGGAGGACCTTCAGTCAAAGGTCATCGAAATTTGCAACGAGCACATGAAAATCAGTCCTGCTGTATTGCCCAGCGACTTTTAACGGGTACACAGAATTGGTCGCAAAATGGACACCTCCACCAGGCCGCGACCCGTAATCGTCCGCTTCAAATCGGAGAAGACACGCGACAGAGTGTTTCAGTCAAGAGCTTCACTTAAACAAAAGAACGAACGAGTAGTCGAGCGAAGTTTGAAGATCTTTATAAATGAAGATTTGACAATAATGCGCTCAAAGTTGGCTTATGCAACAAGAGTGTTGAAAAAGGCAAACACAATCAGAGACTGCTGGACTTACAATGGGAGCATTGTAATCAAGGATGTCAACATGATTCACAGGATATACACCTCGAATGAGCTGGACAAGTACCAATGACAAAGCAAGGCATAGCACCAAATGTCGGTGATAATGATGTGAACAATTAGTTGTTGCTCACGTGACATTTCTGACTGACACGAAATCTAGTTCTGTGATTGGCAATGTCTGCTATATGAACTGTATGTATGTAAACAAGTTGGTTAAAAGGTACGTTTTTCTATTAACGTTGGTTTTTGTTCTTCTTTTTTTCTCTGATATCTTGTTTTGCTATTTGCAGTGTTCCCTACATCAATTTTTTTGAATATATCTTAGTGCAGTTTGTTACTCACTTGTGTCGTGACTTGTGATCCGTTTTCTGTTTAATGCTTCTTTATTTTCCACACATGAGTTTTTTATTTGTTATAATATAATAACCTTTTTGCATTTATATATGTTGGAAATGTGTTGGTTAGAATGCAGTAGAATGCATTAGCTCCTACCACTAGAAATACAGTTTTATTCTGAAGTTTTTTTTTTCTCGGGCCATCTTGTCAAATGGTCCTGACTTTTTTCTATTATATCGCCTTTTTTTCTTGAATTTTTTTCTAAACATAATCTGTTTTTTTCTATCTCTGACACTTTAAGTAGCTACTTATCATGCACTGCTTTAGCTTTACATGAACAAAGTACAAATATTATTAAACAAAATCTAGTAACTCAAACACTAAAGGTACACACTCTTACTGAAACATTACTGCACATTGAAAATATGATGATCTCATTAAAATACACTGAAATGATAACTGACGAAATTGTTCTCCAATTTACAGGTGGTATTACAAATAATATTCTAAACATCAGTAATATTGTTGATGAAAATAATGAATTGCCAACAATACGCCGATCATCATATTATGATTTTGAAAAATTTAATTTGTTAGTTCAAAACAATAATAAACATTTCAATATCCTAAGCTCAAATATACAGTCCATTAATGCAAAGTTTAGTGAGCTCGAGGCATTTGTAATTGACTTATCTTCCATAAATTTTAAATTTAGCATAATATGTCTCCAAGAGAGCTGGTTATCTAATAATGATGACTTATCACTAATTCAATTAAATGGCTATGACTGTATATCCCAAGGAAAAAGTTGCAGCACCAAAGGGCGATTATTAATATATATATAGATAAACACTTTGTTATGAAGTAAAGATGAAATTAAATATGTATGAACAATGGGAGCGACAAATAATACAAGTAAATGGAGGAGGCTTATCGCAGACAGTCACTATAGGAATATATACCGACCACCAAGGCCTTTGACTGAAAACAATAACGAATTTATAAATGAATTTACAATGGTCCCGTCATCTGTGCAACATCATCAAAACAACAACCTTATTCTTGCAGGGGACTACAATATAAATATGCTAAAAATAAACGAGCAACAACACTGTAGCACATTCTTTGACATGTTAACTTCATTTAGTCTCTTCCCCCAAATTAATCTTCCTACAAGGTTCACAACATGTACTGGTTCACTTATTGATAATTTTTTTGTAATTTAACAAAGCATATTTTGCAAAGTACAGCAGGAATATTAATTAAAAAAAATTCTGATCATCAACCATATTTTATGCTTATGAACACTGCTCTAAAAGAGGAACATACTACAAAATTTATACGAGTTAATGTATAAAATAAAGAGGCTATGTTAAAAGTCAGAAATTATATAATCTCTTCTGAAATACATAAAAAATTAGATACAAGTTCAAATGCTGATCCAAACCATAATTATAACATTATCATCAATGAAATAAATCAAGTTAAAAATAAATATATGACTAGTAAATTAATGAAATTTAATAAATATAAACATAACAAATCTACATGGATAACTCGAGGCTTGTTAACCTCAATACGATACAGAGACAAACTTTATAAACAATTATAAATCACAAACCCTGAATCTTCTGAATATGGCGTATTATTGATTAATCTAAAAACATACAATGGTATTTTGAAAAGAAGTTTTCGCAAAGCAAAGCAATCATATTTTGACAAATGTTTTAATCAATTTAAATTTGATATAAAAAACACTTGGAAAACTATAAATGAAATCCTGTCTAAACATAAAATTAATAAATCATTTCCAAAATATTTTAAAGAATCCGATTCTATTGTGGCAGACAAATTAGAAATTTCAAATAAATTCAATACATTATTTACCAATATAGTTAGTAATCTGGCTAATGATATTAAATACAAAAGCATTCATGATCATCATATAAAATAGTAAACTGTAATTTTACATTTAAATATGTTGAAGAAGATGGAGCTGCCCCAGCATCCATTGTGTCAGCCGTTGCTTATTTTCACAAGATTCATGGTTTTGAGGACCCATCTAAGTGTTTTATTGTAGCCAAGGCCTTGGCAGGTGCTCATAATCTTGGATCTGTCCCTGATGTCCGCCTGCCTGTCACTCTGCCTGTTCTCACTCGTCTTGTGCTTTCATTGCCCACCGTGTTTACATCACGTTATAAATGTCTAATGCTCCGTGCCATGATGGTGCTAGCTTTCAAGGCTTATTTGCGGGTGGGAGAAATGGTACCGCGATCAAGGAGTCATGTAGGGGGATGTTTGCAGTTGGGTGACGTGTTAATGTCAGATCTAATATCAATTTCCTTCCGTCGTTTCAAACATAGTACGCGGCAGGGTCCGCAGTCCCTTCAGGTGAGAGGTGAGTGCATCCCTGGTTCACCCATACACCTTGCTTCCTTTATGAGAGTTTCAGTCAGGTAGAGGTCAGATACAATCATCTTTATTTGCCTATGCAGATGGCTCCCCAATGCTATGCAGTGAATTTGATGTGTCTTTAAAGCGATTGCTGGGGTTCTGTGGATATGAAACTAGTGGCTTTAAGGGCCACAGCTTCCGCATTGGGGCAGCTACCGCGGCAGCATTGCGGGGTGAATCTGACGCGCAGATAAGAGCGGCAGGCAGATGGACATCAGATGCTTTTAAGAAGTACATCAGAATAGCTTAAAAGGATAATATGGTTTCGGTTAGGCCTGGTTTGTTTATGTGGGGGGGTCACATGTTCGGTGACCTGTGGCGAAATACCCCCACATTTCGTATTAGTATAATTTTAGATTTAGTGTTTTTGGCAGCAGATAGCGTGGTATTCAGAAAGGCACTTTTTAGTTAATCATGTTGGCTTAGTTAATCATGTTGGCTTTAAAATTAACTCTAAACATAACAAGCTCTGCTGTGATTACATGTCATTCCTTTCAATTGTTCTAGGAATACCGCTGCTGCTTTATATGTTGAAATGTGGGCTCTAACAGCCTGATGTTCAGGAGACTAGTATGGGCTCAGTCACAGGCCTGGCATTGGGTTGTAGAGTCCACATTTCTTTTATTTAAATATTACAGTGTGCCAAAAAGGCTTATACACTGGTTACCCATAATAAACAAACGTCATCCATTTGGCCTTTTTCATATCTATATTTGTCTCCGTGTTGTTGCAACTTGCTTGCATAAATGCTTGAACCTGCACTAACCAAATCTTTAACTTTATTAACAAATCAAGTATTAACCACAGGAATATTCCCTGATAAACTAAAAATTGCTAAGGTAATTCCCATTTATAAAAAGGTGAGCCAACAGTATTCAATAATTACAGACCCATATCTTTTCTACCAGCTATTTCAAAAGTACTTGAAAAAATTATTTTTGACCAATTATCATCTTATTTAAAAGACTAAGCTTTTTTTTGACCATCAGTATGGATTCCGACCTAAACATTCAACTGAATACGCAGACCTAGAATTAATAGATAGAATAATAACCAAACTGGATAAGGATGAAATACTCATTAATATTTACCTAGATCTTTCCAAAGCCTTTGATACCATTGACAATTTAATTTTAATTGACAAATTGAAATATTATGGTATACATGGAAAACATCTGAACTTATTCAGCAGTTACCTAACAAATCGTAAACAATATACGGAAATTGTATAAAATCAAATATAAAATCAATAACAACAGGTGTACCACAAGGTTCAATCTTAGGACCCCTGTTATTCATCATATATATCAATGATTTTGCACAAGCCAGTAAAATGTTTAATTTCATAATTTATGCTGACGATACAACTCTATCAAGTACACTAAACACTTTCAGCGATAACACACATGACAAAAATTTAGAATCCTTAATAAATGAAGAACTTTAAAAAATAAATTAATGGCTCAAAATAAATAAATTATCGCTAAACATAGCAAAATTGAAATACATGACATTTCAAAAGGCAAAGAAAAATGTATAGACACTTACTCTGAAGATAGACAATGTAAATATTGAATAAGTCAAAGAATTTAATTTTTTGGGTTTAATTAGATACAAATCTAAACTGGAAAAAGCACAATGAAAAAATATAAAATGCTTGTTCTAAAAAAATTGGCATTTTAAATAAATTGAAACATGTGTTACCTCTTCATATTAAAATAATATTATATAATTCTTTAATAGTGCCACACATTAATTATTGCATCATGGCGTGGGGCTTTCAATCAAATAGAATAAAACTTAAAAAAAAAGCCCCGAGAATTATTACCTTAAGTAATTATACTTCCCACACAGAACCACTTCACAAAAAACTCAACTCGTTAAAAGTAGATGACATTCTTAAATTACAACAATTAATATTTTACTATAAATATTTACACAATGACTTACCAGTTTATTTATAAAACTGGAGGATAATGTTTAACTATGAGGTACATAATCACGATACAAGAGTTAAGAATAAAATATACACTTATAAAATTAAACATGAATTTGCTAAGAAAAGCTTTAGGCATAATTTACCACTTTTACTAAGTAAGTAACATTCCTGATATTGTCAAAGAAAAGCTTAGTACACACAGTTCACAAGGATTTGCCAAGTATGTTAAACTTAATTTTTTACAAAACTATCAAGTAACATGCACCAGGCAAAATTGCTATGTATGCAAAATTAAGAACCGACAACCACCTGTCAACTTGATACAGTACAAAACAGTGCCTAAACGACAAACTCAATAAGCATGTAAGATTGCTCACACTACACACATGCTCACACTACACACATGCTCACACTACACACATGCTCACACTACACACATGCTCACACTACACACATGCTCACACTACACACATGCTCACACTACACACATGCATACATATTATTGTTTTTTTTGTTTTGTTCTTCTTATTCTGGAAGAATTTGATTAGGTGATGTATTGATTCGGTTAAAGTTTTATTACAAAAGGTGGCTCCTCGATAGCGACTACCATAGTCTTAGACTTAGAGGAGTCTCCTGACCCTACTTTTCGTTATTTATCATACATTATGAAATGTTTACTATAAGGTTATATATTTGTATTATTTTTTGTTGTTGACATGGTGTATTGTATGAATTATTTGAAATGTCTGGGTCAAATAAAACAAATTCTTCTTCTTCTTCTTCTTCAGACACCATGCTAAATTAATCTCATGAATAGGCCAAGACCAAGGCCGCTGAGACAACAAAGCGAAAAGGGGTTGTTTAAATCATGCGTTGACTAGACAAGAATAACTGTTTAATTATAATCTTCTTGGGTTTTGCCTGTGGTTGATATTGCATATAAGCTTTAGACGAGCTCAGTGAACCGCGTTTGCGGCCGCGGGTTCCCTATTATCGCCCACCGTCTGCTTGCCGATCTTGTAGAACGAAATGTAATCCGTTTCAATCTATACTCAAATAATGTAAGTCGATCCATCTACACTAAGTGCACGTTTTATTTAATCCACGTATATCTGTAACTGTTAGAACAGGAACACATTAGAAATGAAAAGATGTATTTTATAACATCAAATGCTCCACCATCAAGGCCACATGTCACAAATTGTAAATTCATCACGCATGCCTCCGTCACCCAGGCCATGGTAACAAACTTTGAAGAAAATACAATGCTAAGTTCTGGTTCTTATACTTGTGAATATAGTATCTGTTTGTAATAATATAATAAAATATTTGTAATAAAAGAAGATGTATTTACTGCCTATATGCAAGGTTCTTTGCACCATAAAAATATATATTTAATGTATGAACACATTATGCCTAGAACATAAAATTAGTAAACTTTTTCTTCTTTCTATTATACCTATAAAGCCACATACATTTTATTTTACATATAATTTATTTAATTATTTTATGTCCACATATAATTTATTTAATGTAACACATTAAATACATCTTAACCTGCTGTTATGTGCCATTGATTTAAGAGCACATGTGCAATGCATCTGGAAATAAAGCTGATCTGTGACCATCTTCATAACATGAAATACTCAGATTTATCCACAATTCCATAATACCCTCCAATTCACACCAAATTTCCCTCCAATTTACACAAAATTTCCTGATATTACAAGTCCCTCCAATTTACGCATAAATCTCAAGCATTGGCATTTCTGAAACTTAACGTTTTATTATAACATGATTATTAATGTCTATGGAAAGTATCCTTTTTTTGTATAAATGCAAATTACATATAAATGCAAATTACATATAAATCTCCTGGATTGGCGTTTCTGAAACTTAACATGTATGATTATGCCTTCGGACCTGTGACCACACCTTTGAAAGCAGCGCAGTGCCATATAAACAAACTGTTTCTTCCGGAAATACTTTAATTTCAACAACAAATTTCATAAAAATACATTTTGGCAGTCAATTTTTTATGACAGATACTATTTATACTGTATGATTGTAAAAAAAATGGGGGGACCACCTCCCTTTAATAAAGTGGTATAGGCATAGTGTAAGGCCTCATACAGCACCGGTATCTGTCTAACAAGACGCTCATGATGCGTATGCCATTATCAGAGCAAGTGTTTTGGCGGCAGCTAATGCAGTCCCTAGCTCGGTTTTTGTAGATCAAGAACATTGGCTCACTGGTTTTTATTCACTATTTTGTTATTCAGTTTTATGCATATAAAATATGATATATCTGTCAGTTCTGCATAATCCAAAATGCTGAATGAGGCTAAAGTTATGTAAAGTTGTAACATCTACATTATAAAACAATACGGTTCTCTGTCTGTTTGTTGGTCTGTCTGTCGACCCATATCTATGTTAGTTTTGCATGAATGGGGCTCAAATTTTGCATAATATACAACCCCAATTAGGGTAGCTCATAGATTTATATTATTTTTACAAAATTCGTTCGAGGGCGGGGATCTTGGGGGACACAATTTTAAAATAGCACTTATCACTGTGTGTTTTGTTTATATGGGGACACAATTTTGTCTGTGATTTAGTGGGTGGGGTGATACCGATTAAGATTTTTTATAATTTCGTCCGTGCTGTGGAGATCTCAGGGGTTACATACACATGAATGCCTCTTTTCTTTGGGCAATGCCAGGTAGCTCAGCTAGTTCCAGTAAATCAAAGCTACCCACCTCTGTCGTTTGACCATCTGTGCCCGCACATGTGCTTCCACCTTGGTGGGGTCTTGGACGGCCTCCGTCCCCAGAACTCTCATCAAGTTGGCCATGCGCACTGAAACAACACCACACTGGAGCTGTACACAGACCTCAGTACCCATAACTATCACTAAGTTGGCCATGCGCACTGAAACAACACCACACTGGAGCTATACACAGACCTCAGTACCAAAACTATCATTAAGTTGGCCATCCACACAGAAACAACACCACACTGGAGCTATACACAGACCTCAGTACCCAAAACTATCACTAAGTTGGCCATCCGCACTGAAACAACACCACACTGGAGCTGTACACAGACCTCAGTACCCATAACTATCACTAAGTTGGCCATGCGCACTGAAACAACACCACACTGGAGCTATACACAGACCTCAGTACCAAAACTATCATTAAGTTGGCCATCCACACTGAAAAAACCTACACAGACCTCAGTACCCAAAACTATCATTAAGTTGGCCATCCGCACTGAAACAACACTACACTGGAGCTATACGCAGACCACAGTACCCAAAACTATCATTAAGTTGGCCATCCGCACTGAAACAACACCACACTGGAGCTAAACACAGACCTCAGTACCCAAAACTATCATTAAGTTGGCCATCCGCACTGAAACAACACTACACTGGAGCTGTACACAGACCTCAGTACCCAAAACTATCATTAAGTTGGCCATCCGCACTGAAATAACACCACACTGGAGCTGTACACAGACCTCAGTACCCATAACTATCACTAAGTTGGCCATGTGCACTGAAATAACACCACACTGGAGCTATACACAGACCTCAGTACCAAAACTATCATTAAGTTGGCCATCCGCACTGAAACAACACTACACTGGAGCTAAACACAGACCTCAGTACCCAAAACTATCATTAAGTTGGCCATCCGCACTGAAACAACACCACACTGGAGCTAAACACAGACCTCAGTACCCAAAACTATCATTAAGTTGGCCATCCGCACTGAAATAACACCACACTGGAGCTGTACACAGACCTCAGTACCCATAACTATCACTAAGTTGGCCATGTGCACTGAAATAACACCACACTGGAGCTATACACAGACCTCAGTACCAAAACTACCATTAAGTTGGCCATCCGCACTGAAACAACACTACACTGGAGCTAAACACAGACCTCAGTACCCAAAACTATCATTAAGTTGGCCATCCGCACTGAAACAACACTACACTGGAGCTATACACAGACCTCAGTACCCAAAACTATCATTAAGTTGGCCATCCGCACTGAAACAACACTACACTGGAGCTGTACACAGACCTCAGTACCCAAAACTATCATTAAGTTGGCCATGTGCACTGAAATAACACTACACTGGAGCTATACACAGACCTCAGTACCCAAAACTATCATTAAGTTGGCCATGTGCACTGAAACAACACTACACTGGAGCTGTACACAGACCTCAGTACCCATAACTATCACTAAGTTGGCCATCTGCACTGAAATAACACTACACTGGAGCTATACACAGACCTCAGTACTCAAAACTATCATTAAGTTGGCCATCCGCACTGAAACAACACTACACTGGAGCTATACACAGACCTCAGTACCCAAAACTATCATTAAGTTGGCCATCCGCACTGAAACAACACCACACTGGAGCTGTACAGACCTCAGTACCCAAAACTATCATTAAGTTGGCCATCTGCATTGAAAAAACACTACACTGGAGCTATACACAGACCTCAGTACCCAAAACTATCATTAAGTTGGCCATCCGCACTGAAACAACACTACACTGGAGCTATACACAGACCTCAGTACCCAAAACTATCATTAAGTTGGCCATGTGCACTGAAACAACACTACACTGGAGCTATACACAGACCTCAGTACCCAAAACTATCATTAAGTTGGCCATCCGCACTGAAACAACACTACACTGGAGCTAAACACAGACCTCAGTACCCAAAACTGTCATTAAGTTGGCCATCCACACTGAAACAACACCACACTGGAGCTATACACAGACCTCAGTACCCAAAACTATCATTAAGTTGGCCATCCGCACTGAAATAACACCACACTGGAGCTGTACACAGACCTCAGTACCCATAACTATCACTAAGTTGGCCATGCGCACTGAAACAACACCACACTGGAGCTATACACAGACCTCAGTACCAAAACTATCATTAAGTTGGCCATCCACACTGAAAAAACCTACACAGACCTCAGTACCCAAAACTATCATTAAGTTGGCAATCCGCACTGAAACAACACTACACTGGAGCTATACACAGACCTCAGTACCCAAAACTATCATTAAGTTGGCCATCCGCACTGAAACAACACCACACTGGAGCTAAACACAGACCTCAGTACCCAAAACTATCATTAAGTTGGCCATCCGCACTGAAATAACACCACACTGGAGCTGTACACAGACCTCAGTACCCATAACTATCACTAAGTTGGCCATGTGCACTGAAATAACACCACACTGGAGCTATACACAGACCTCAGTACCAAAACTATCATTAAGTTGGCCATCCGCACTGAAACAACACTACACTGGAGCTAAACACAGACCTCAGTACCCAAAACTATCATTAAGTTGGCCATCCGCACTGAAACAACACTACACTGGAGCTAAACACAGACCTCAGTACCCAAAACTATCATTAAGTTGGCCATCCGCACTGAAATAACACCACACTGGAGCTAAGCACAGACTCGGGTACCCAAAACTATCATTAAGTTGGCCATCCGCGCACAAACAACACTACGCGGGGCTGTACACAGACCTCCAGTACCCAAAACTATCGATGCAAGTTGGCCATCCAGCACTGAAATAACACCACCCCACTGGAGCTGTACACAGACCTCCGGGTACCCATAACTATCACTTCAAGTTGGCCATCCGCACTGAAACAACACTACACTGGAGCTAAACACAGACCTCAGTACCCAAAACTATCATTAAGTTGGCCATCCGCACTGAAATAACACCACACTGGAGCTGTACACAGACCTCAGTACCCATAACTATCACTAAGTTGGCCATGTGCACTGAAATAACACCACACTGGAGCTATACACAGACCTCAGTACCAAAACTACCATTAAGTTGGCCATCCGCACTGAAACAACACTACACTGGAGCTAAACACAGACCTCAGTACCCAAAACTATCATTAAGTTGGCCATCCGCACTGAAACAACACTACACTGGAGCTATACAGACCTCAGTACCCAAAACTATCATTAAGTTGGCCATCCGCACTGAAATAACACTACACTGGAGCTATACACAGACCTCAGTACCCAAAACTATCATTAAGTTGGCCATCCGCACTGAAACAACACTACACTGGAGCTGTACACAGACCTCAGTACCCAAAACTATCATTAAGTTGGCCATCCGCACTGAAACAACACTACACTGGAGCTGTACACAGACCTCAGTACCCAAAACTATCATTAAGTTGGCCATCCGCACTGAAATAACACTACACTGGAGCTATACACAGACCTCAGTACCCAAAACTATCATTAAGTTGGCCATCCGCACTGAAACAACACCACACTGGAGCTGTACACAGACCTCAGTACCCATAACTATCATTAAGTTGGCCATCGCACTGAAACAACACCACACTGGAGCTAAACACAGACCTCAGTACCCAAAACTATCATTAAGTTGGCCATCCGCTGAAATAACACTACACTGGAGCTATACACAGACCTCAGTACCCATAACTATCATTAAGTTGGCCATCCGCACTGAAACAACACCACACTGGAGCTATACACAGACCTCAGTACCCAAAACTATCATTAAGTTGGCCATCCGCACTGAAACAACACTACACTGGAGCTAAACACAGACCTCAGTACCCAAAACTATCATTAAGTTGGCCATCCGCACTGAAATAACACTACACTGGAGCTATACACAGACCTCAGTACCCAAAACTATCATTAAGTTGGCCATCCGCACTGAAACAACACTACACTGGAGCTATACACAGACCTCAGTACCCAAAACTATCATTAAGTTGGCCATCCGCACTGAAACAACACTACACTGGAGCTAAACACAGACCTCAGTACCCAAAACTATCATTAAGTTCGCCATCCGCACTGAAACAACACTACACTGGAGCTAAACACAGACCTCAGTACCCAAAACTATCATTAAGTTGGCCATCCGCACTGAAACAACACTACACTGGAGCTATACACAGACCTCAGTACCCAAAACTATCATTAAGTTGGCCATCCGCACTGAAATAACACCACACTGGAGCTGTACACAGACCTCAGTACCCATAACTATCATTAAGTTCGCCATCTGCACTGAAACAACACTACACTGGAGCTGTACACAGACCTCAGTACCCAAAACTATCATTAAGTTGGCCATCCGCACTGAAACAACACTACACTGGAGCTAAACACAGACCTCAGTACCCAAAACTATCATTAAGTTGGCCATCCACACTGAAACAACACCACACTGGAGCTATACACAGACCTCAGTACCCAAAACTATCATTAAGTTGGCCATCTGCACTGAAACAACACTACACTGGAGCTGTACACAGACCTCAGTACCCAAAACTATCATTAAGTTGGCCATCCGCACTGAAACAACACTACACTGGAGCTAAACACAGACCTCAGTACCCAAAACTATCATTAAGTTCGCCATCCGCACTGAAACAACACTACACTGGAGCTATACACAGACCTCAGTACCCAAAACTATCATTAACCATCCGCACTGAAATAACACCACACTGGAGCTGTACAGACCTCAGTACCCAAAACTATCATTAAGTTGGCCATCCGCACTGAAACAACACTACACTGGAGCTAAACACAGACCTCAGTACCCAAAACTATCATTAAGTTCGCCATCCGCACTGAAACAACACTACACTGGAGCTATACACAGACCTCAGTACCCAAAACTATCATTAAGTTGGCCATCCGCACTGAAACAACACTACACTGGAGCTATACACAGACCTCAGTACCCAAAACTATCATTAAGTTGGCCATGTGCACTGAAACAACACCACACTGGAGCTATACACAGACCTCAGTACCCAAAACTATCATTAAGTTGGCCATCCGCACTGAAACAACACTACACTGGAGCTATACACAGACCTCAGTACCCAAAACTATCATTAAGTTGGCCATCCGCACTGAAATAACACCACACTGGAGCTGTACAGACCTCAGTACCCAAAACTATCATTAAGTTGGCCATCTGCATTGAAAAAACACTACACTGGAGCTATACACAGACCTCAGTACCCAAAACTATCATTAAGTTGGCCATCCGCACTGAAACAACACTACACTGGAGCTAAACACAGACCTCAGTACCCAAAACTATCATTAAGTTGGCCATCTGCATTGAAAAAACACTACACTGGAGCTATACACAGACCTCAGTACCCAAAACTATCATTAAGTTGGCCATCCGCACTGAAACAACACTACACTGGAGCTAAACACAGACCTCAGTACCCAAAACTGTCATTAAGTTGGCCATCCACACTGAAACAACACCACACTGGAGCTATACACAGACCTCAGTACCCAAAACTATCATTAAGTTGGCCATCCGCACTGAAATAACACCACACTGGAGCTGTACACAGACCTCAGTACCCATAACTATCACTAAGTTGGCCATGCGCACTGAAACAACACCACACTGGAGCTATACACAGACCTCAGTACCAAAACTATCATTAAGTTGGCCATCCACACTGAAAAAACCTACACAGACCTCAGTACCCAAAACTATCATTAAGTTGGCAATCCGCACTGAAACAACACTACACTGGAGCTATACACAGACCTCAGTACCCAAAACTATCATTAAGTTGGCCATCCGCACTGAAACAACACCACACTGGAGCTAAACACAGACCTCAGTACCCAAAACTATCATTAAGTTGGCCATCCGCACTGAAATAACACCACACTGGAGCTGTACACAGACCTCAGTACCCATAACTATCACTAAGTTGGCCATGTGCACTGAAATAACACCACACTGGAGCTATACACAGACCTCAGTACCAAAACTATCATTAAGTTGGCCATCCGCACTGAAACAACACTACACTGGAGCTAAACACAGACCTCAGTACCCAAAACTATCATTAAGTTGGCCATCCGCACTGAAACAACACTACACTGGAGCTAAACACAGACCTCAGTACCCAAAACTATCATTAAGTTGGCCATCCGCACTGAAACAACACCACACTGGAGCTAAACACAGACCTCAGTACCCAAAACTATCATTAAGTTGGCCATCCGCACTGAAACAACACTACACTGGAGCTGTACACAGACCTCAGTACCCAAAACTATCATTAAGTTGGCCATCCGCACTGAAATAACACCACACTGGAGCTGTACACAGACCTCAGTACCCATAACTATCACTAAGTTGGCCATCCGCACTGAAATAACACCACACTGGAGCTAAACACAGACCTCAGTACCCAAAACTATCATTAAGTTGGCCATCCGCACTGAAATAACACCACACTGGAGCTGTACACAGACCTCAGTACCCATAACTATCACTAAGTTGGCCATGTGCACTGAAATAACACCACACTGGAGCTATACACAGACCTCAGTACCAAAACTACCATTAAGTTGGCCATCCGCACTGAAACAACACTACACTGGAGCTAAACACAGACCTCAGTACCCAAAACTATCATTAAGTTGGCCATCCGCACTGAAACAACACTACACTGGAGCTATACAGACCTCAGTACCCAAAACTATCATTAAGTTGGCCATCCGCACTGAAATAACACTACACTGGAGCTATACACAGACCTCAGTACCCAAAACTATCATTAAGTTGGCCATCCGCACTGAAACAACACTACACTGGAGCTGTACACAGACCTCAGTACCCAAAACTATCATTAAGTTGGCCATCCGCACTGAAACAACACTACACTGGAGCTGTACACAGACCTCAGTACCCAAAACTATCATTAAGTTGGCCATCCGCACTGAAATAACACCACACTGGAGCTATACACAGACCTCAGTACCCAAAACTATCATTAAGTTGGCCATACGCACTGAAACAACACTACACTGGAGCTAAACACAGACCTCAGTACCCAAAACTATCATTAAGTTGGCCATACGCACTGAAACAACACCACACTGGAGCTAAACACAGACCTCAGTACCCAAAACTATCATTAAGTTGGCCATCCGCACTGAAATAACACTACACTGGAGCTATACACAGACCTCAGTACCCATAACTATCATTAAGTTGGCCATCCGCACTGAAACAACACCACACTGGAGCTATACACAGACCTCAGTACCCAAAACTATCATTAAGTTGGCCATCCGCACTGAAACAACACCACACTGGAGCTAAACACAGACCTCAGTACCCAAAACTATCATTAAGTTGGCCATCCGCACTGAAACAACACTACACTGGAGCTATACACAGACCTCAGTACCCAAAACTATCATTAAGTTGGCCATCCGCACTGAAACAACACTACACTGGAGCTATACACAGACCTCAGTACCCAAAACTACTCATTAAGTTGGCCATCCGCACTGAAACAACACTACACTGGAGCTAAACACAGACCTCAGTACCCAAAACTATCATTAAGTTGGCCATCCGCACTGAAACAACACTACACTGGAGCTATACACAGACCTCAGTACCCAAAACTATCATTAAGTTGGCCATCCGCACTGAAATAACACCACACTGGAGCTGTACACAGACCTCAGTACCCATAACTATCATTAAGTTCGCCATCTGCACTGAAACAACACTACACTGGAGCTGTACACAGACCTCAGTACCCAAAACTATCATTAAGTTGGCCATCCGCACTGAAACAACACTACACTGGAGCTAAACACAGACCTCAGTACCCAAAACTATCATTAAGTTGGCCATCCACACTGAAACAACACCACACTGGAGCTATACACAGACCTCAGTACCCAAAACTATCATTAAGTTGGCCATCTGCACTGAAACAACACTACACTGGAGCTGTACACAGACCTCAGTACCCAAAACTATCATTAAGTTGGCCATCCGCACTGAAACAACACTACACTGGAGCTAAACACAGACCTCAGTACCCAAAACTATCATTAAGTTCGCCATCCGCACTGAAACAACACTACACTGGAGCTATACACAGACCTCAGTACCCAAAACTATCATTAACCATCCGCACTGAAATAACACCACACTGGAGCTGTACAGACCTCAGTACCCAAAACTATCATTAAGTTGGCCATCCGCACTGAAACAACACTACACTGGAGCTAAACACAGACCTCAGTACCCAAAACTATCATTAAGTTCGCCATCCGCACTGAAACAACACTACACTGGAGCTATACACAGACCTCAGTACCCAAAACTATCATTAAGTTGGCCATCCGCACTGAAACAACACTACACTGGAGCTGTACACAGACCTCAGTACCCAAAACTATCATTAAGTTGGCCATGTGCACTGAAATAACACCACACTGGAGCTATACACAGACCTCAGTACCCAAAACTATCATTAAGTTGGCCATCCGCACTGAAACAACACCACACTGGAGCTAAACACAGACCTCAGTACCCAAAACTATCATTAAGTTGGCCATCCGCACTGAAATAACACCACACTGGAGCTGTACACAGACCTCAGTACCCATAACTATCACTAAGTTGGCCATGTGCACTGAAACAACACTACACTGGAGCTATACACAGACCCAGTACCCAAACTATCATTAAGTTGGCCATCCGCACTGAAAACAACACTACACTGGAGCTAAACACAGACCTCAGTACCCAAAACTATCATTAAGTTGGCCACGCATTGAAAACACTACACTGGAGCTAAACACAGACCTCAGTACCCAAAACTATCATTAAGTTGGCCATCTGCATTGAAAAAACACTACACTGGAGCTATACACAGACCTCAGTACCCAAAACTATCAAGTTGGCCATCCGCACTGAAACAACACTACACTGGAGCTTACACAGACCTCAGTACCCAAAACTATCATTAAGTTGGCCATCCGCACTGAAATAACACCACACTGGAGCTGTACAGACCTCAGTACCCAAAACTATCATTAAGTTGGCCATCCGCACTGAAACAACACTACACTGGAGCTAAACACAGACCTCAGTACCCAAAACTATCATTAAGTTGGCCATCCGCACTGAAACAACACTACACTGGAGCTATACACAGACCTCAGTACCCAAAACTATCATTAAGTTGGCCATCCGCACTGAAACAACACTACACTGGAGCTATACACAGACCTCAGTACCCAAAACTATCATTAAGTTGGCCATCCGCACTGAAATAACACCACACTGGAGCTGTACAGACCTCAGTACCCAAAACTATCATTAAGTTGGCCATCCGCACTGAAACAACACTACACTGGAGCTATACACAGACCTCAGTACCCAAAACTATCATTAAGTTGGCCATCCGCACTGAAACAACACTACACTGGAGCTATACACAGACCTCAGTACCCAAAACTATCATTAAGTTGGCCATCCGCACTGAAACAACACTACACTGGAGCTATACACAGACCTCAGTACCCAAAACTATCATTAAACCCTTTATTGGATGAATTATTTCAACTTTTCCAAATAAAAAAAATCTTCACCACCTATATTATGATGTTGTACCCAAAAGACCATATACAGAAAAAATATATGAAATAAATATTAATACACACTAACGTGATTTGGCAGCACTGATTGTGCATTGAGTGTAGTTTTTTTCAAAAATGGCATAGACCAAGCAAAAAGTAAAAAATTGGTATGTTGCCTCAGGGCAACAACGTCCAATAAAGGGTTAAGTTGGCCATCCGCACTGAAACAACACTACACTGGAGCTGTACACAGACCTCAGTACCCAAAACTATCATTAAGTTGGCCATCCGCACTGAAACAACACCACACTGGAGCTGTACACAGACCTCAGTACCCAAAACTATCATTAAGTTGGCCATCCGCACTGAAATAACACTACACTGGAGCTATACACAGACCTCAGTACCCAAAACTATCATTAAGTTGGCCATCCGCACTGAAACAACACTACACTGGAGCTATACACAGACCTCAGTACCCAAAACTATCATTAAGTTGGCCATCCGCACTGAAATAACACCACACTGGAGCTGTACAGACCTCAGTACCCAAAACTATCACTAAGTTGGCCATCCGCACTGAAATAACACCACACTGGAGCTATACACAGACCTCAGTACCCAAAACTATCATTAAGTTGGCCATCCGCACTGAAACTGGAGATGGCACAAGATACGGACTAAAGAGAACTGTAGCTTTACATTCTGGAGATGTCACAAGACTTCTAAAGGGATTGCTGGTAAGTACCTTTAGGTTCTGGGGGTGGCACAAGACCGAGGCGAATCTTCTCCTGTAGTTCCTTCTGTGCCTCATTCCTCGTCTGCCTCCTCAGTTTCTTCTGTTCCTTCTTCGTGAGCATCACCGGGATGTGGACCTCTCCACTCGTCTCGGCTGACACAGACACAACAGTCTGTCATACAATGTAATGTATAATCTTGCGTTTGTAGTGGGTATGTTAATGTTTTTCTCCTAGAAGGACTGGACCTTGGATGACAAACTTTCAGGAATTAATCTACAACCCAGGTGATGGACGTAACACCTCTATTTTTTTTAAATACCCCATATATTACATGTCAAGATTCTCACCTTTTATGAGGTAAATCAGTTGTTTGGAATATAAAACATAATGCGCACATAAAACATGTCCTAACAATCGCAGGAACCCTGCGCGCATGGCAAATACTTTGGGAAAAGATCCTGCGTCATGGACTTAGCAAAATGAAGTAGACGCTGACACATTATGCTTATGTCTACCCTCATGCCAACAGCAAAGCAATATGAATATCATTTGACAATTCTACTCTAACATAACCAGGGCGAATCGATGGGCATGACCTTCACATTCTCTCTGACTTTCATCATTTTGAACATATAAAGAATATCTGCGAGTGCGTTATGGTGTTTATGTAACAATGCTGTGTGTTTTCTAACATTTGGTAAATATTACTATCACAACTGTCAACTACCAAGCCATTCCGTCAGGTGATGGATATTTTTGCTAGTATGGTAAATTGACAATAGATAGATGCATGGAATGAATGATGCACTATTATGGAGTAGGCTTGTGCTAGGATTTTTCAGTGAAATTTACCTATTTCAATTTGTACTCCAGCCCTTGCGATTACACGTATATGTATTAAAATAAAATTTGCACCACAAAAAAACGTAAATATGTTGTCAGTTCATACATAAAATTCTACGAAAAACTACGAGTTCAGTGGGCTTCCAAAATAACCCATGAATCAACGATCTATGGGCCATGGCGACATGCTGCTTGTGTTAAGACGCTATGTTGTTACACTGGTGCTGAGCATAACACTGCGCTCCGGTCAGGTCGAAAAATGAAGCATAAATCATGCTTCTTCACAGACCTCGCACTGCATCAATTTTAGTCATATTTAGTCAGAATAAAGTTTATATTGATGAGGAATGGTAGTTTGACCGAACAGTGATAAGGACTTGTCCGAATGAAGAAAACTCTGCCGGGCACATGCGAATATAACATGTGTAGCTGTCATCTTTTGCTAATAACTTCACTATTGCACATCAAATCGACTAGTACTTATCACCAATCGATTCAGCATTAAATTTGGAATCAAATAAATGTTGTTTTGTGAAAATTACATATAATTTGTTGCCGCACAGACACATAAAAAGTGAAAGATTTGCGAATTTTACCCGAGTATCAACGCTTAGCGCGGCTTCGGTAGCTCGCTCACTACTTGTGCCGTTAATTAAGTTTCTAATATATATTCGATGCGTATGAAAGATATTTTGGTATATTGTGTTTCGTAACTGCAAACAAATAAGATCTACACAACAATTAATATTGTATTGATAACTTGTAGCGAATAATTTGAGTATTTGTTTACTGTTAAAAGTGGATCTCCCCATCGCGATAAAATAGACTGATCCACACAACCTTAGCAATGGACGCTAGTACAAGTCGATCTTTGGTGTGAGGGGCACGCGATGCCCGTCGTTAACTGATATTTTGCTAAACATTCTTTGTGCTATTTTCGCTGTTTGTTATCCCACTTTACATGATCGAATATGTTTTATGTATACTGTAACATGTATGTGTTATGTTAAAAACGATTGGGGATTACGAAATATACTAAATAACAGGAATGTCGGCAAACGGCGCTGCTATGTCCATGTCCGACCGGCGAGAATATGTTAGCGTGTTGTTGATATTTAGGCCGACTTTCAAATTGCATGTAATTACTTTATTATGTTGTAATGGGTGTTCTGGTTTCAGGTCCAGAACAGTTTTAGTTTTGACAATTTTCCATGACTCAAGTCAAGGTGACCAGGGAAAGGAAACCCATTCACAAGACGTCAGATAAAAAACCAAACAACATGACATAGCTCAATGAAACTTGTTTTAATGCCCACATGTCAAATTTATCTTCCAGGTGTTCATATTTTTATTTGCCTAAGTTATATTTTTCAATTTTGTGCCTGTCTCCTAAACTGCCAAAATAACACATTTCCTTATTTTGAAAACATGATATCTTGAAAACTATCATTCACACCCATTTCATATTTTGCGTATTAATTGTATATGTTGTTGTCCTTGGACAGGTTAATATTATGAGATTCAAGATATTAATTAAACAGTTGTATTAGGTCAAAAATGAAATTTGTATAGCAAAATGCTTCCCCCGATCGTATATGAAGTGTGTTTAAGTTCAAGAAATGAGTATCTATTGCAACTTTTCAAATATCATGTTGCAATCATGTCGGCAATTTTAATCACTATCAATTTCTATCTGCTTGTCGATAATGATTACCTTGGAGCAAGAAATAACACCTTATAAATGTGCTATTGGAAACAGTTCTTTCCAAATCACATTTCTATTGGCAACTATGTCAACAATATTTTTCAGAATATAACTGCATTTATGATGATTTGTGGTGTTTAACAGGTTTTATTGAACCTACTTTATAGCCTTTTCTTATTGGCTTTTGGACAATGAATGGTGGAGAGTTAGTACACCGTATACTCACCAGGTGGCTTCATTTGTATCGGATGTTCGACCAACTTAGTGATACCTTCTAGGTCAGCCTCCGTAATCACCGCTTCTGTCTCCTTGTAGCTGCAGAACAGTCAGTCGTATCAGTTCTAATTCTAACACAGCTTCAGACATCCCACGTATTTTGGTTGACGCCCGTATTTTTTACTGCAAACTATTTATTGAGCGTGCTATCATTACTGGACATCCTAATGGGATATCCATTGAGGACCTCTACATCCGCTGTTGCACAGAACCGCTGTCACAGCATGTAGAGATAATGCGAAGCTCAATGTTTGGCGATGTTCTATGCATGCCTGAAGACAATCCTGCAATTTGCCGATGTCGGGTCTGACCAATACAGATTTGGCAGCCCACCACTCACTGGACTCGCTGTGGCTGGACCTCAGAATGACAGCCCATGACACACTGGACACGCTGTGGCTGGACCTCAGAGTGACAGCCCACCACACATTGGACACACTGTGGCTGGACCTCAGAGTGACAGCCCACCACACACTGGACACGCTGTGGCTGGACCTCAGAATGACAACCCACCACACACTGGACACGCTGTGGCTGGACCTCAGAGTGACAGCCCATGACACACTGGACACGCTGTGGCTGGACCTCAGAATGACAGCCCACCACACACTGGACTCGCTGTGGCTGGACCTCAGAGTGACAGCCCACCACACACTGGACTCGCTGTGGCTGGACCTCAGAATGACAGCCCACCACTCACTGGACACGCTGTGGCTGGACCTCAGACTGACAGCCCACCACTCACTGGACTCGCTGTGGCTGGACCTCAGAGTGACAGCCCACCACTCACTGGACTCGCTGTGGCTGGACCTCAGAGTGACAGCCCACCACACACTGGACTCGCTGTGGCTGGACCTCAGAATGACAGCCCACCACACACTGGACACGCTGTGGCTGGACCTCAGAGTGACAGCCCACCACACACTGGACTCGCTGTGGCTGGACCTCAGAGTGACAGCCCACCACACACTGGACTCGCTGTGGCTGGACCTCAGAATGACAGCCCACCACACACTGGACACGCTGTCTGGACCTCAGAGTGACAGCCCACCACACACTGGACTCGCTGTGGCTGGACCTCAGAATGACAGCCCACCACACACTGGACTCGCTGTGGCTGGACCTCAGAGTGACAGCCCACCACACACTGGACTCGCTGTGGCTGGACCTCAGAATGACAGCCCACCACACACTGGACACGCTGTGGCTGGACCTCAGAGTGACAGCCCACCACACACTGGACACGCTGTGGCTGGACCTCAGAGTGACAGCCCACCACTCACTGGACTCGCTGTGGCTGGACCTCAGAATGACAGCCCACCACACACTGGACTCGCTGTGGCTGGACCTCAGAGTGACAGCCCACCACACACTGGACACGCTGTGGCTGGACCTCAGAGTGACAGCCCACGACACACTGGACACGCTGTGGCTGGACCTCAGAGTGACAGCCCACCACACACTGGACTCGCTGTGGCTGGACCTCAGAGTGACAGCCCACCACACACTGGACTCGCTGTGGCTGGACCTCAGAATGACAGCCCACCACACACTGGACTCGCTGTGGCTGGACCTCAGAGTGACAGCCCACCACACACTGGACTCGCTGTGGCTGGACCTCAGAATGACAGCCCACCACTCACTGGACTCGCTGTGGCTGGACCTCAGAATGACAGCCCACCACACACTGGACTCGCTGTGGCTGGACCTCAGAATGACAGCCCACCACACACTGGACTCGCTGTGGCTGGACCTCAGAGTGACAGCCCATGACACACTGGACACGCTGTGGCTGGATCTCAGAGTGACGGGCATTAGACTGTGATCACCTAATGACATGAAGACACTGAGAGAGCTGGCAGACGACTGCACGGGATGTCGGAAACTTTGGGAGAATTGACTGCGACATTTAGATGTGCCTCAGTCTATTTATGTCACAGAAACAGTACGTCATCATCATAGACTTGTATATTGTTTGACTGCTCTGAGTTTGATATTTTATCTTATATTTGAGATGAATACATGAAAATATGAACTTTATAACGATTTTTCTACTGGGATAATCATATTCCTTCCCAAATCTGTACTGTGTTAGGGAAATCCACGCGACATCTGCAAAATCAGAAATAGTTTATTGTTGGAGACTCTTGTTAAGACTGCAAGCGGTCGCTGGCATAGGAGCCACTGTACATACATACACAGTTTCCGAGTCAACATACAGAAAAGGCAAAGTTCAAAATAAGCAACCATCCTCAAAGTATGTGTGTGCGTGGGTGCGTGCATGGTTTTTGTGTGCATTTACATATGTGCAGACTGTATGTGTATGTATCTTAATTATGTGAGTTTGAGTACTGAAACTAAAATGTACATCAAGTTCCACAGAGCACCGGTAGACCGACAAGACTTACGTTTCTGTTTTCATAATCACAGAGTCCCACCATTCTAGGTCAGGCACTTCATCTGCATCCTGCAACCAAATCACCATGTACACGACATCGGAACACAACAAAAGTAAAGGTAAGTTCTTATATAGCGCAGTATCCAGTCCTCAGAACTGCTCAACGTGCTTTACACTTTACTCCCTGGCAGACCTGTTCAATCGAACACCATCTCGATTTCTCTGGGAAGCATTCAGCCACACTTCAATTAATTCACGAAGGCTATTCATACACAAATATCCACCACTGTTTACAGCTATGTACTCATTCATACAGCTGATTGCACTAGTGCAATGTGGAGTGAACGAACTTGCCCAAGGCTCGACACGGCAGCATGGGATTCAAACGTGGGTTCTCTCGACTGGGAGTATGATGCCCCAGCCAATGGGTCACCCGCGTTTAGACATGATAAATAACCTTACATAAGCATCACGTAAGAAGTAATGTTTGCATTCATTTCATCTCCAATAAAATAAAAATTACTTAAATCTTGCAAAATTTTATAAATAATAAATACGTGTTTAATAAAAATAAACAGCAGTAACATAAAAAAGCTACACCATAAACTGATACCATTTTAACGACTAACAAGAAAGCTGTATTCTGCCATTCACCAGTTGTTTCTTCGGTTGAATTGTAGCAAGTTTTACTGCAGATGCTATTCCAGTCTTCTTGGCTACTTGGGCAATGTCACTTTGTAGTCGCTCAAGTTGAGACTGCAATACAAAGCATCATTAGTGAACCACATAGTTATACACATCAAAGTTTTGGGATATGATATAACAAGCAAAGTACTGAAATTTTAGGACAATACAAAAGTGTTTAGTCAGTTTAAAGGTGACAGGATAAATTAAATGTAAATAAAATAGTCTGTAGGATCGCTGGTGTTATTCACCCCTGGAGCATGTTGTTTTGTAAGCACATATATTTTAATCATATTAAACCAACAGTTCCACCACATCAACAGACTTGTCCCATCGGACTCCGTAGACATCCAGCCCGCAGAAACGGAGCTACGCATCAAGTGTGACAAGCCTACCAAGGAAGAAATCAGGAGGGCCATAAAGCAGCTGAAGAATAACAAAGCAGCAGGACCGGACAAGATTCCAGCAGAAGCACTCAAGGCAGATATAGACACCTCTGTGGAACTACTGGGTACTGTAAAGATCTGGGAAAAGGAAGAGGTGCCATCAGATTGGAGAGAGGAATACCTCATAAAACACCTCAGCAACTGTTCCAACTACAGAGGAATCACACTTCTGTCAGTGCCATGGAAAGTGTTCAACAGGACAGACCTGCCTACCCAAAAAACTTCCTGTCAGTAATCCATCTTCCCATTTACACTGATTTTCAGGAATATAGGCCTGCTGTCAGTAATAGTTCAGAACCGGGTCAGATATTGTCACGAAAAGAACACCACTGTCAGTAATACTTTAATACTGTGACTATGACGATAATTGCACCCAAAACATAATTGTTTTGAAGCGTTCAGTTAACAAGGTAAGGAAATCAAATGTGAAGAAGCGTAACTGTAATGTAAATGAATCTATACACACTGTAATTCTGATTTTATGTAAATTTCAAAAACAGCACGTTGACTACAAAAACTTGACAAATTATAACAATGCGTCACGTCATTGTCTATTTGTGGTGTCATTAGGATTAATATTAGTAGCCGGTATACCTAGGGCCAGGCTATAGACTACACACTTTAGTAGCTTGACTAGATCAAAGACAAACACAAAGTCATGCCGGGGGATGGCAAAACCATTACGTTGTTACGCTAGTCATCGACATCGTCTAGTCTACTCCACTCTAGTATATAAGCCTATCCTTGTATTATAGGCTGTAAATGATAGACTAAACTCAATAAATACACTAACTTAGTCTTAGTAGTCAGTTGACCTAACACTACAAGTACAACACCCACTATTCTGTCACTAGTATTAGTCTAACGACGTAGTCAGTACCTGCAATTATCCCGGCCACCACTGACCATATCATATGAACTAGGAACATTATTTTCACGTATCTGGCAGTATGTAAAGCCGACCCCCTTCTTTAAACTTGACAATACGGGCCATGTCTGCGTGCATGCTGTTATAAACGTTTGCAGCACACGTTTCTTCTTGGCTGGTAGTGGTGCCGTTTCGATCCCCGCCATCATTTCGTGCCGCGTGAGTTGTAACTTCGTCCTGTTTGAGCGCCATGAGCTTGGAAATGCGAATTTGTCGTAACGTTGTTTCCTATTGGTCAGATTACGACCAGAAGCAGCGAATGAAAAACCATGTCACAACAAGCAGCATATATATGCTGCCACCTGTTGAATAAAGTGAAGCTAAATTTGAGGAGCATGGAAGTGATTGATAATCATTGGGACAACGAAAGAATCTGTAATATTTTCACCGTAATTTTAGGTGTATTTCCGGAATGATTCCGGACAATCCGGAATGGTAGGCAGGTCTGACAGGATCATCTTAGAAAGAATGAAAGATGCAGTTGACCCACTGCTGAGAGTTCAGCAAGCAGGATTCCATCCAAACAGATAATGCGTGGATCAGATCGCAACACTGCGTATCATAGTAGAGCAATCCTTGGAGTGGAACTCCTCGCTCTACATCAGCTTCGTTGACTACGAAAAGGCGTTTGACAGCATAGACAGGGAGACTGTGGAAACTACTACATTATGGCATACCAACCAAACTGGTCAACCTGATTAAGAACAGTTATGAAGGAACAGGCTGCAGAGTAATCAATGGAGGAAGGACAGCTAATATAACGAACTGTTTCGAAGTGAAGACCGGAGTTAGACAAGGCTGCCTGCTGTCCTGGTTCCTCTTCTTCTTGGCCATCGATTGGATATTGAAGACATAAACAACACAAAGAAGAAATGGAATCCAGTGGACACTGTGGACGCAACTGGAGGACTTGGACTTCACTGACAACCTGGCACTGTTGTCTCACCGCCGCCAGCAGATGCAGGAGAAGACCACAAAACTGGCAGCCATCTCCTCACAAGTGGACCTCAACATACACAAAGGAAAGATGAAAGTCCTCAAGGTTAATACAGCCAACCTTTTTGGTTATAATATTATTAATGCATCATATATGTTGTTCATATTTACACTGTGTTTGGATACTACCATTAGCCAACACTATGCAAAATTTCAGGGAAATATATTATGTGCAACTAAGGAAATTTGAAGTAAACAAGTATAAACATGTACGTTCAACAGCGTTTTTTTCAGTTTGAATGTTTCTACCCCAGTCATGTTGATTGGCTTTGGCTGTGAGCTAGTTCCACATTGTATGCACAACTGGAAAGGTTAACAACTCTTCTTTCCAATGGGATGGATATCTCAAATTTATCATTTCTGGACATGACTTATTCTGTTAAGATTCGACACATTTGTAAAAATTGGGTGGCATTCTTAGAAAACTGACAAGAAGGTAGAAGTATATATATTAGATACACTCACTGACCAGTGTTTTGTTAAAGATTCAACTCACATAGGCAGAGCGGAATGTCAATCGGCAGACAGAACCTATCTTTTAAAATATTTAACCATTTTAAACACAAATCTCATACAGGTAAAGCAAGATTTCATATGGAACACAAAAGCCATTAAAAAGACAGTGAGTGACATTAGCGGTGTCAGTGTGGCAGTACTGTAGCCCGGTGTTGTGGTCATTAAGTCACCTTTGTGCGCAGTCGCTGGGCAAGCTGCTGGAACTTCCCCGGGTGATGGAATTTGAAGAGTCTGCGAGTGCGAGCCGGGGGCTTCAGACTGAAGACAGACATGAGTCAGTCACAACGACATAGAGCAGCTCTTCAAATTCACAAATATGTTAGTAACACCAACATGGCACAGCTCTTCAAATTACAAATACATGTTAGTAACACCAACATGGCACAGCTCTTCAAATTACAAATACATGTTAGTAACACCAACATGGCACAGCTCTTCAAATTACAAATACATGTTAGTAACACCAACATGGCACAGCTCTTCAAATTACAAATACATGTTAGTAACACCAACATGGCACAGCTCTTCAAATTACAAATACATGTTAGTAACACCAACATGGCACAGCTCTTCAAATTACAAATACATGTTAGTAACACCAACATGGCACAGCTCTTCAAATTACAAATACATGTTAGTAACACCAACATGGCACAGCTCTTCAAATTACAAATACATGTTAGTAACACCAACATGGCACAGCTCTTCAAATTACAAATACATGTTAGTAACACCAACATGGCACAGCTCTTCAAATTACAAATACATGTTAGTAACACCAACATGGCACAGCTCTTCAAATTACAAATACATGTTAGTAACACCAACATGGCACAGCTCTTCAAATTTACAAACACAAGTTAGTAGTACCAACATGGCACAGCTCTTCAAATTTACAAACACAAGTTAGTAGTACCAACATGGCACAGCTCTTCAAATTTACAAACACAAGTTAGTAACACCAACATGGCACAGCTCTTCAAATTTACAAACACAAGTTAGTAACACCAACATGGCACAGCTCTTCAAATTTACAAACACAAGTTAGTAGTACCAACATGGCACAGCTCTTCAAATTTACAAACACAACCAAAACTAGTATAATACTGCTTCAAACCAATTGGCTTTTTATATGGCATTAGTTCAAACTTGTTCCATGTGCAATCTGAAGACATCTGCCTATTCTAGAAACAAGAATTATGCTGTGAAATCAGGCATATTCTATTCCGTGCACTGTGGCTAAATGGTTTGGTGCTTGTATTGTGACCTGAGTAGATATGAATTCAGGCTACACAGCAAGTTTACAAAATGTTGGTATAACTCATTAACCCTCATGCCATCTGGTGTACTGTCGTAATGGAATATGGAGAAGAATCAATCGCCTCAAACACCACCTCACCCGACTCTTTCATCAAAGAAGCGAGACTCTGCGATCTCCTCTGTCGGCCGATCCTGAACAGCCTTGAACTGCTCTCGTTTCTTCGCTCGAATGTTGGCCTGTATGAGAGCAAATACAATAACACACAATAATTCAGTACGTTTAACTTTTATCGTGACATTGCTGTAAATGTTAGTATGAGTATCAGCTACTTTGATGTTTACTAATGATATGGTCTGATACTGACTTCGTTTGAAGGTTATAAGTATATTTATAGGTGTACCACCTGGTCATTATCTCATCAGAGCATAACTTACTTTGAGGGTGGGCATGTATGACTGTAGTTGGATTGTTTGTCCCGTCTTTGCGTCTATTGTGCGACCCTCTTCATCCAGAATCAGTGGTGTCGGCCTAAATAAAACAGCATTCACTCACTGTGAAATCAAATTAAAACAATATTAATACGGATAGACAGACCAATAAAACATTTTAAAAACATGTTGCTGAAACTGTAGTTATTCAACACTATACTAAAAATTGGAAGTTCACACATAAGTCCATATATATGAATAAAAACTGTGCACAAAGACATGACATTCTATCACTCATACCATATTATTCTGTGATATTGCGAGAGAAATATAGGGAAGTGACCAGCACCGAGGCCAGCTTCACCCCAGAGTACAGGGTCAAAGGGAGAATAACATTAGAAGAGGAAGACCAAAGCAGAGATGGAATGACAGTGAGAAACAGGTAAAAACAGCTAAATGTGGAAGATCATTGCAGAGAACACAGAGAGATGGAGAGTTAACAAGCAAAGATCATTGCAGAGGACACAGAGAGATGGAGAGTTAACAAGCAAAGATCATTGCAGAGGACACAGAGAGATGGAGAGTTAACAAGCAAAGATCACTGCAGAGGACACAGAGAGATGGAGAGTTAACAAGCAAAGATCACTGCAGAGGACACAGAGAGATGGAGAGTTAACAAGCAAAGATCACTGCAGAGGACACAGAGAGATGGAGAGTTAACAAGCAAAGATCATTGCAGAGGACACAGAGAGATGGAGAGTTAACAAGCAAAGATCATTGCAGAGGACACAGAGAGATGGAGAGTTATCAAGCAAAGATCATTGCAGAGGACACAGAGAGATGGAGAGTTAACAAGCAAAGATCATTGCAGAGGACACAGAGAGATGGAGAGTTAACAAGCAAAGATCATTGCAGAGGACACAGAGAGATGGAGAGTTAACAAGCAAAGATCATTGCAGAGGACACAGAGAGATGGAGAGTTAACAAGCAAAGATCATTGCAGAGGACACAGAGAGATGGAGAGTTATCAAGCAAAGATCATTGCAGAGGACACAGAGAGATGGAGAGTTAACAAGCAAAGATCACTGCAGAGGACACAGAGAGATGGAGAGTTAACAAGCAAAGATCACTGCAGAGGACACAGAGAGATGGAGAGTTATCAAGCAAAGATCATTGCAGAGGACACAGAGAGATGGAGAGTTAACAAGCAAAGATCATTGCAGAGGACACAGAGAGATGGAGAGTTAACAAGCAAAGATCATTGCAGAGGACACAGAGAGATGGAGAGTTAACAAGCAAAGATCACTGCAGAGGACACAGAGAGATGGAGAGTTAACAAGCAAAGATCACTGCAGAGGACACAGAGAGATGGAGAGTTAACAAGCAAAGATCATTGCAGAGGACACAGAGAGATGGAGAGTTATCAAGCAAAGATCATTGCAGAGGACACAGAGAGATGGAGAGTTAACAAGCAAAGATCACTGCAGAGGACACAGAGAGATGGAGAGTTAACAAGCAAAGATCACTGCAGAGGACACAGAGAGATGGAGAGTTAACAAGCAAAGATCACTGCAGAGGACACAGAGAGATGGAGAGTTAACAAGCAAAGATCATTGCAGAGGACACAGAGAGATGGAGAGTTAACAAGCAAAGATCATTGCAGAGGACACAGAGAGATGGAGAGTTAACAAGCAAAGATCATTGCAGAGGACACAGAGAGATGGAGAGTTATCAAGCAAAGATCATTGCAGAGGACACAGAGAGATGGAGAGTTAACAAGCAAAGATCATTGCAGAGGACACAGAGAGATGGAGAGTTAACAAGCAAAGATCATTGCAGAGGACACAGAGAGATGGAGAGTTATCAAGCAAAGATCATTGCAGAGGACACAGAGAGATGGAGAGTTAACAAGCAAAGATCACTGCAGAGGACACAGAGAGATGGAGAGTTAACAAGCAAAGATCATTGCAGAGGACACAGAGAGATGGAGAGTTAACAAGCAAAGATCATTGCAGAGGACACAGAGAGATGGAGAGTTATCAAGCAAAGATCATTGCAGAGGACACAGAGAGATGGAGAGTTAACAAGCAAAGATCATTGCAGAGGACACAGAGAGATGGAGAGTTAACAAGCAAAGATCACTGCAGAGGACACAGAGAGATGGAGAGTTAACAAGCAAAGATCACTGCAGAGGACACAGAGAGATGGAGAGTTATCAAGCAAAGATCATTGCAGAGGACACAGAGAGATGGAGAGTTAACAAGCAAAGATCATTGCAGAGGACACAGAGAGATGGAGAGTTAACAAGCAAAGATCATTGCAGAGGACACAGAGAGATGGAGAGTTAACAAGCAAAGATCATTGCAGAGGACACAGAGAGATGGATAGTTAACAAGCAAAGATCACTGCAGAGGACACAGAGAGATGGAGAGTTATCAAGCAAAGCAGAAGAAGCTGGATCCCACCCCACAAGGGTAGAAGAACAACAACACATTCACGGTCTCTGTACACTAAAGCAACACTGAAGCCGTGAATGTACCCCAAGGGCCTGGTGTGTCACTCACCCCACTGTGTTGACTGGAATGGCCCCGAGCTGGGGAGATGTGTTCAAGTCAATCCCTGTGTTTGCGAGCTGCATCTGTATACGAGCCTGAAGCTCTGCGGCCTTCTTAGCCTTGTCCATCGCCTCTGTCAGCAACACCTGCTGCTGCGACATCGACGATGCCGGTCGAGTGTCTGGTGGCGCCGTCTGTCAAGCAAACAACATATCACTATGCAGCATGAGAAAAGGACACTGATGAATTCTAATGCACAAAGTATTTAGCTTTCAACGCATAAAAATTGATTAATGTTTCAATAAAAATAATCATGCTATCGTGGATTCTATGAGATAATTAAGGAAAAATGTATTAACATCTCAACCAAGACATCATGGAATAGCTGCTAGGCTCTTAAAGAAATCATCATATTTATAAACTATATTATTACATAAAATAGTATATTATAAAAATGTGTTATTATTATGTAAATTAATAAATAAATTATTATATTTCATTTATTATTACAAGCATTATATTTGTAACTTATAAATGGTATTTAATACATTTATGTTAACAATTATGTTAAACACATTAATGAATACATAAATTAAACATAAATGAAGAAAATAAACACAGCTGAAGAAAATAACTATTTAGTATTAGCTGCTGACTTACAGCAATGTTGAGCTGTTGTTTCCTCTCCAGGATCATCTTCTGGGCATTCATCATCATGTCTTTGATCTACATCACACATTCTCAATGTCCACAACTCCATATCCAGTTTTAAGACATCATCAACATATCATTGTACATCGTAATGTTATTCAGAAATAAAGTGTTCAGCAATGTCACCCTGAGGCCAAGATCAATATACTTTAGTGTAGTATTGAAACTGATCTTTGTCTTCCACCACCAACTTGGGGATCTCGGACATAAATAAATGGTTGTCTGCCACTTTTTTAAGGGTCATTTGCATGCGATGATCGCTTCCAATATAATCGCACATGGCCGATTATGACAACAAAACTGCACCCCTGTACTGAACAGAGATTAACCGCATGTAATAAATAGGGAATTACAATATAATAATAATATGACATCTTAGGTGACAGTATCCTTGGAAAAAGGATTACGCGTTCTTATAATCATGTACAAGGCAAAAGTCATCAACAGCTAGATAGAATTGCTAAGGAGGTGATGCAATATTAAAATAGTACCTTGTCTGCAGTAAGTTGTCCCGGACTGGGCTGACCTGGCTCTGGTACTGACACAACCTCCTCAAATCTCTTTGTCCTCTTGACAGGGTCCGCTCCATCCTCCTGCTTCCTGTCATCCTACGGGCAATCTCAACAATCTAGTATGGCCACATAGAAAGATCTGGGGATGATTTCACCAAGATAATTAGCTCACAAGAAAATTCATCATTAAACAGATTCAGTTGTTCATTTAAGGAGGTTTTTTCCAAAATGTAAAAAACTGCCACCATATCACAGAGGACACTATTTCCGTGACACACCAGTGAGTGTTCAGGTGGCGTGTGACTATAAGAGCAGGTGTCCCCAGAAGAAGAGACGCAAAAGACAGCGACTGAAATGGCTTGACTGTGTGATTACCGATTTGATGGGGATTGAAGAATGAGAACGACAGACAGGATTGAGATAACATGGACGGTGGAGATGGCTGTAAAACGGGATATAGTGACACAAGAATTTAAAAAATATTGAAGCCAGCATCACCCTGCATTGTAAGGACAAAGAAGAGAAAAACGTGTTTTGTGCAATGGCAGGTGCCAGTTAGTATCACGTATGACAGCCATATACCTTCCGCTTTCTGCTTCGATCATGTCTTGACATTGACATGAATTCATCATACACTGTGAATAGTTTCTCTGTGAACTTTGATGCCTGTGAATCATCCAGGATACCCTCCAGTTTCGCTGAAGATGAAAATATAATACAATAGTATGTATAGCAAGCTTGGTCTAACAAATCTGAAATTGGATGCAGATTTTAATGTGCATCAATCATCATACATCAACCGAGGGAAAAGAAAATCACCAGTAAACTATTTGAACAAACACTAATGTCTGACATCCTATTCACTAAACATACCACAGAAACGTTTTGTACGTACACCCCAAATTTAAGAGTATAATTTACATCTCTGTTGACTCTTAACATTTCATGGTACAATTACAATAAAAAACATTATCCTACAATCAAGAATTTGTTCTGATTTTGATTAAATAAATACAACACCCTGTTATGCAAACATTTGCATTCTCTGCTTATAGTCTGCTATCATATTTCATCAAACACTTATTCTTCAAAAGTTGGAATAAAACACTTAAATGCTATGCATAAACATCCTATGTTCACTCACACTGTGTCTTCCTTGCATCATAGCCCTTGTCAATGCAGTTGATGGCAGCAGTCACAAGTGTTGGCTCACCAAAGCCCAGGAACTTGCGCACTGCCCGGTCCACCATGGGCCGCAAGTCATCCAGTTCTTTCCTTGACAGCGACATCTTCAATTCGATCTACCACAATAAAACAGATCAGTTTAACAGGTGCAGCTTAGCAATTTCTGTACACACAAAAACGATACAGATAGGACAGGGGCTGACCATTATTAACTTATTTCCACTGTTAGCAATGTTAAAATGTTTCAATGGTTTACTCAAATTTGAATGTTCTGATAAATTAATATTTTGTGTTGTCTTCCTGCTTGATTTTTTTCTAATACTGTTTCATATTCATGCCCCTATAGATACATTTTAGTACTAAATTCTATTATTAATATTTAATCTAAGCATCATAATTTGTTTATAGTTATAAGGCCTTCTAATCCAATTTAGTATTTACATTGGGCACATCTGCTGGATTTGCTTAATATGCAGATTGTGCTGCAGAGTAAGCATCAATCGATCAATGACACTGTGCGATCTATTGTTTTGGGTAGATTGTGCAATTTTTGGCATGACATCCCCAGGCAACCATGTCACTTTTCATTGGTTATAACCGCTAGTACGCTGTTACCAAACTTTTCGCATGGCGCTGTGTTTTCGTATGGAAACTGTACGTATTTCAGTAAAACCAACTTTTCTGACAATTTATTTGAAAAATATGTGATAAGGAGTTACAATATGGATATCTTTTGCAAATGTTTCTTCAGATTTTTATGAAAACGGCATGTTTATATTGGCATGATCATCGACAAGAGTCAAGACCGGTATGACTAAAAGGCGCACGACCACGAACGACCAAAATGATGTAGTGTTGGTAACCAAGTGGGCTGTTGGTGGCACGTAGGAGGTATGTATTTGCAGCTCGCCAAATTTCAGATATGTTCGTCAAGTTGGAGTAACAAAATTCGCAACTTTTATTATTGCTTGTGGTAACTCACCAATTCCATTCACCAGATGGCGCTACTGTGCCGACTAAATACTCGTCCGGAAGATCAAATAAAATGCCTAAATTGTGTAACTCCTGTGTAAAAAACAGGCTAAGGATTTTTTATAATGCACACACATTGACAAGGTTGGGTTCAATTACATTGATCAATTACAATTACATGACTAGATAATTTTTAATTACAGTTACAATTATTTTTCATATCAAATACAATTACTGTCCCAAAATATATTCAATTACAATTGTCAATTACAATTATAATTGTCAATTACAATGGATTTTTGTTTCGCTTAAAATAATATAAACAGAACTAATGATATATCACAGATCATCCCACATTTATATCATTACCACACAATTGGCTTCTCAGCACCTTGCTGCCCTCAAGCTTACTAGAAAATAATTCCACAGTGAAAGGATAGTGTTAGTGCACAGCCTTATTTAACTAAATTACAATTAGTACAGCTAGCCTGTGTAGCACTGGACCACAAGCCTATCTTTTGTTCTTGGCCTCCTACTTGACACCTGTCAACTGCTGAAGCCTGCTACTGCTAGAGCTTCAATGGATCAGCTCTATATGCCCTCCCCAATGGAAGAGAAGCCATGTTTTATCTCTCTATCAGTGCTTCCAATGTGCCAAGTCAATAAGGCAAATAGAGACTAGTTGGCAATGTGCCTGTCCATGGGTGAATGATTGTTTGGAAAGACACTGCTAAATGCTCTTTGCAACATGACTGTGCCAAGACAGGCAGACAGCTGTTATCGGCCCATGTTCACCAGAAAGGGTCACTGTCTGACTATAAAACACCCAAAAATGGGGAGTATGAGAGGGAAGGTGATTTCAGAGGGAAACAGCCTTGGTTTTCATAATGAAATAAAAAACAGTTCTGGGAGTTTCATCCACAATTGGAGAAACGATGGGAAAGTAACTGAATTGTAATTGAACAATTAAGGCAATTACAATGGCCAATTACAATTACGACACACACACACAAACTCAGTTACAATTACGATACTTTCAAACATTTCAATTACATCATAATTTTAATTAATTACACAATTACGAATTACAATTATAATTTACCCCAACCCTGAGTCACACAAACCACATATATACCATCAACGGCCAAACTATCTACCAACACATTATATTACATGGTCGTGCGTGGTCGTTCGTTAACTTCGTGGTCGTGCGCCTAGACTAGTCAAACTTAAACCCGTCAAGACCACGTTAAATTAACATATATACACATTTAAAATGCACAGGAAATGTGTTATAGCAGTTGTCTTAACTGTTACCTGTAATGAAGATATAAAGTACTCAATAGAATGTATAAGAACATTTAGACCCATGTATATAACTTTTTATATGGGTTTTGTTTGACGGGGCTTGGTCAGACGATCAATTCCTATCTAATATCGCTCGCCCGCAAACCAATAGCACCCTAAAAAATTTGAAGATATTTAACAATTTGTTTACATTATATTGTCAGAACTCTGCGAAGAAGTAAGATTAATGCTATCTAGTTCACGCTATAGTTGATATCTTACTCAAACGTTAGGTATTACTTTGTAACTATCTGTGGTGTATCTTCCGAAGCGCTAAGCTTGCGCATTACCGCGCGCCATCTTTTGCCTCCTGTCGGATTCATTTGAACTTACACTCTGTTCGTTTACATCAGGTGGCGCCACCATTTTGTCCTCCTATCAACAAAATATCGGTGACCATTTTCAGGTTCCTGTAGATCAACGGTATTTACCTGGGGACAACTACCCCTTGCTTTTCGAATACGAATCTGGTTTTTTTAAGAAGCAACTTTTTAACAAAAAGCTAGTTGTAAACAACCAATTCTCTCAGACGTACTGTTGGGTATATTAAAATGTACAGGTAAAATGTTATGGGTAATATATAACCGTTCTAAAAAGTTGAATACCGTTGCTGTAGATTTCTGCAACCAGTAACAACAATATTATCGGTGGCTAAATACCTTTGCAGTTACTTGGGAAACCACGCTCTACATACAATAGGGAGACCAGAATTTATGGCGGTTTAAGACATTCGCGTACGTGGGCCCTAGGCCAGGGGCGGATCCAGACAGAGTAGTCTTGCGGCAAAACCCCTAATTTCACACACACACACACACACACACACACACACACACACACACACACACACACACACACACACACACACACACACACACACACACACACACACACACACACACACACACACACACCCGAAGCTCGCCAAAACGAAATGAAATATTGGGGGGCTATTGGTACTATCGGAGCTTCAGCACCACTGAAAAATGTTGCCACCCCGCCGCCGCATATCTTCACATCCTCCTTCACCTTAATTGTGGCTGTCTCAGTTGGCTCGACTGTGGCATCGGAAGACGGGGGGAGGGGGAGGGGGAGGGGGAGGGGGAGGCGGCCGGAGAGTGCTGATGGAAATGTTTCGCCTCTGCGCCGCTATAAATTTAGCTTCTCGATCCGCTCTCTCGGCTGTGAACTCATGACATCTGAAGACGGGGAGGTCCTTTGGAAACACTTTTCGCCGCCGCGCCGCCTATTACTGGGAGGGGGTGGCAGAAAACCACATGTCTGCCCTCTAATTGCACACACCTTTCACAGTCGACAAAAATACACATTAATCTTGTCATAAAATTTTGTTTTCCACCCGCCATTGACTCTCGCCACAAAATCATACATGTTTTCGTATGTGCGTTCGCTAGTTTGTTCGCCAGCCATCCCGCATACACCAGAGAGTCAAACACACATTGGATACGTGTGTTAGCAAAATACAGTTGATAAATTAATACTTGTACAAGTTGTTCCTGACATGGGCATCGCAGGCGCAATACACCACTACGCGAATAGTTCATACTGCATGCATTTTAGTAATTGACTTCGCGACAACCAACAGTGTGCTAATGAGTCGTGTTCGTTGCTTTGTTTCATTGTGTCAGCTCTTATATGAGTGTTTGCCTTTTTAGTCTCCAGCAACATTGACGTCGCAGATGAGGATCGGAGCAAGCACGTTCAGTAGGCCTACTACATGTTCGAAAGAAGGCAATGTCACACAGATATCACACGAGATCGTCTTTAAAATCAAAATAGTAACTCTATGTTAGCATTTTGTTTTCATTCATCCACCTACCAGGCATACGTACCACACACCCACACTCGCACGGACGCACGCACGTACGCACGCACGCACGCACACACACACACACACACACAAACAAACACACACACACACACACACACACACACATCTATCCCCTCATTTACGACCGAAACGACGTTACGCCATTTCCTGTTTCTGCACGATCACCAACCGACCGTTACCCCAATTATAAGTACCGCGACAATCACAGAACCCTCATTAGGGGAGTACAAATCAAACTTGCGGGATTCTAGAGTTGCTAATACGACTGTTGTTTGAGATTATGCGCACCATTGTACCGATTGCGAACTCTTCAAGTTGCCCCGCCGAGGGAAACAACACAAGGCTTCCGAGTGCAATCGACTGGTCTCACGGCCGCTGTTTTGAAGTCCCGCTTGGACTTCTTGGTCACGCAAACCAGGGGAAGTTGTTAATTAGGAAGCGTGACGTACCTTCGCCTGATCATATTGGTTCGGCATAATGTATTACGTATTTTGGAGAATGTCTTCGGTGTAGTCGAAATCTACTTAGATGCCTGTACGACAAGACACCGAGTTGCAAGTACCGACAGACAGTAAACGCCGCTGAAGGAGGCACCAGTGGCACGACCTCGACAGTCTGAGTAGCGTTCTGCGGTCTCCGTTTAGGTACAATGCACCGGACATGGCATAACGGAGTCAACAGTATCGATTATACCGGAAAGACGATCGAAGCAGGGCAGTCACGTGAGTGGAGCACGACGTTCCTTGGGCCATCGACGCATCTGGGGCCTACGACGGTTCCGCTTCCGGGAGCAACACGGTCGGCAGACGTTGCGTCTAGCGAAAACTGCCGAAAGATTCCAATCGTGTCCGAGCCGCTCCCCGGAGAGCGACGCTTGACCGCTGGCGACGAGGAGGTGCCGGAGCAGACCGAAGGTGCTGAGGAAGACGAACAACACCCGCCTGGTCCCGAAGGCGACATTTTCGACGTGAGTCGTGTACACGAAGAACTTGCAGCGTGCGGAATGGATGCGCGCCGTAAACCTTCCTTGTCGTACATCGCGCTCATCTCGCTGGCGATCCTGGAGAGTCCGACCCAGCAACTCATACTCGCCGACATCTATGAGTGGATACAGAGTAAGTTCCCTTATTATCGCCACACAGAGGCGCCGAGCTGGCGCAACAGTATCCGCCACAACCTGTCGCTGAACGAGTGTTTCGTCAAGAAGGGACGCTGTGAGCGCGGGAAATGTTGCTACTGGACCATACATCCGGCCAATGTCGACGACTTCCGACGCTACGACTTCCGGCGCCGCCATGCCAGGAGGAGAGTGCGCATGTGCAGCAGCGAACGAATTGAGGAGCGCATGCGTACACGGAACAGGAACATGTGGACATCGCACAAAAACAACTACGTGCCCATGGAAGGCGTCCGCCTTTCCACCAGCAGACTCGTTGCTATGTTCGGTGCAAAAGCTGTCCTCTCGTCGGAAGAGCTTGACATGGACGCAAATGGAGAAACCGCCATGTGTCGGGCTGACGAACTTAGCGCTTACCAACAACTGCACCTACCCCACCGTAGCAATGCAATGTCTCTCTCAAATTCGACATATGATTTGCACAATTTCGAAGCGCCGGTAGCTAGACCCGGCAATCGTTACCACCGTTATCAGGTGATGCCAATATGTCCAGTCCCGGGCGAGTTTTCACCCGCAGCAATGGCGGCCGTTACGTCACTCAGTGCCAGGTACGATGAACAAGATGGTGTATCTCTCAGTAAGTTTAGCTGTTACAAAACACACACGTGGAACGCGTAAACCAAACTACACGAATAGAATTCGCGCGTTGTAGAACATTTCGAATGTTCGAGTTTGCAGAAATGATGTCATTTAAAAGTAGTATTTATGTGTATTGTTAAATACCCCTCTGAAAGTATAGTATTAACTTCGTCATTAGCTTATTATCTCGAGGATTTTGCTGGTGGGTTTTATATGTTCGTTGTAAGACTTTTGAGACAGTCTCATGCTATGTTGTGACCAGAATCTGTATAATTAATGACCAGACTGATATTGGCTTTTCTAACTGCTAAACAACACACATCCATTTGTTGCGTAGCTGATGTCGCACCAATGCCCAGTCTCTAGACCATACGCACTCCCGAATTCCGTTGGAATTAGTTATAGGCCTAACACCAAACTGAAACGTCCACATGGCGACGCGTTTCGGCGAAGAGAACGCCACATTGCGCAAGAAACGTGACGTGTTACGTGACGTTTAACGCACGATACGACACAAAGTAGACGTTGCGTAACAACCAACCTCCAGGCCGCGGGAACCAATCGTTGTTGACTGCCAACTTCCAGGATTGGAAGGATAGACATGACAGACTCGAATCACCGAACTGATGATGGATGGCTTTAGGTCGCGATCCAGTTCCGCGCTCGAGCTCTGCTAGATTATGTAAGTTGTCTCACACGTAGCACCGTATCGAAGAGGGTTTAAACATTTGTTTTAATTGTTTTATCATGTCTTTTCTTTGCGCTGTGCATCAGCACCTCACTAGTACTAGAATAGACGAGGCTCACGTAGTATTGGTCCAATTGGAAGAAGACGACGAACGGATCACAATGGATATAAGCGGCAAATGTCTGTTTGGTTATTCTAGCATGCCTTACTGCCCCTAATCAGGAAGCGGTTACACTTTTTAATCACGAATACTATTTTCATATTTTAATACATCATTATTAATAATTTTTGCGCCATGTATATACGAATAACTGTAACCGTCAAAGGTCGATCGTGGGTCTGTAGTGGTCCTGGGTCCGTTGCTGCATTGCATTGGTAACTGTTGAGCTTTTCGACATGTTTATAGTCTGTGAATAAACTAGTAGATTAGGCCTACTCGAGTAACGTGGAAAATATTGACATCTTAGTCAGAGCTTCTTAGCACCATCACTCTCGATCTGTGTCAACGATTGCTTGTATTTTTATGTTTTGAAGATAGGCCTAGATACGTACAATATTTAATAAATGTTGTTACATAAATATCACTATTATATTCATGTTTGTTTTATTTTCATTAGACCTACTTCCCAGTTTAAAGGCATATCCTCATTCTACACAACAGTTGTATGATATATCGTCGTATTATAAATATATACTAAAAAAATCGATAATGTGTGCGCGTACGGGTGTGAATGCATGCGGTTGTATGTTACTGAGATGTGACTTTAGTTGTGTGTGCTTGCGCTTGCTTGCATGCGTTCATGCATGTATGCGGGCATTAACATCGAATGCAACACAAAACAGTTACATTCTAATGAACATAATGTTCTACATGTCGGACGGAGCCCAATATAAGTCCATTCTAAGGAGCAGCGGTGGAACAATAATTATTACACATTAACATGGTATACAAAACAACTGATTCTGAAATACGACAAATTGGAGAATAGTAGTAAGATTATCGATACTAATACTATTACCATGCCTGGCTAGAGATGAAATTGCCAAAGTTTGTTTGTGATAATTGAGTCAATTAGTTGTACGTCATTGCTCTTATTTGGTGTCCAGTTGTCAAAGTGATCCGCATGGACTCAATTGAGACCTCGATCATAGCAACGGCCTTTGGCGGGCCATACACAACAACTGCCAGAAGGCGCGTCATCAAAATACTTCTGCATCGTTTCGGTTCCATGGTAAACAATACACAGCATTCGATCGTGTGTAGCCAAGATGGCGGATCACCTTGACGACCGGACACCAAATTTACCAATGACGTGACTCAGTTGACTCCTTTAGCTCAGACCTGTGAAGTATTCCGTTTTGGGCGGGAGGCTCCCGTTTTTGGCACCCATCTCCCGTTCTCCCGCACGGGAGACGGAATCTCCCGGGTTTTTTTAAACTAATTATTACCTTCCTACTGAAATTATTGTCGATCGATGTTGGACCATGAATGGTGTACGACATCGTAATATGCAACGCCCAATTTCATTGGCTGGCAACGACCACCTGCTAATCGAGTAGCGAATCACGATAGATAAATGATCATAAAACTTATTTTTCAATTCGTGATCGCTGGTCCTTGGACGAACTGGCAACTTTGTAATTGAACATGGCAAATCCAAAGAGGTCGGGCTCGCCGTTACGGACAGGAGTTAAACGAAAAAAGAACGCATGCAAATACCAGCAATCGTGGGCGGTCGATCTAGCATGGATTGCGAGAAGTGACCGCGGTGAAACGCGTGCATATTGCCGCGTGTGCTCATCTCACTTCAGCGTCGCAGCTGGCGGAAAGAACGACGCCATTCGCCATGCCGGCACGTCGCAACATACACGCCTAACGAAATTCACGAAATCAAACGAAAGAGTGACGTCGTTTTTTGTCAACCCGAGATATGCGGACATAGCCAAAGGGGTGATGACAGCAGAAACACTGTTCGCCAATATATGGTGGCAGAACATATTTTGCCGTTTTTGCTCGCCGATCATTTCACCCGGGTGGTAAAGAAAATGTTTCCCGAAAGTGAGACCGCTAAAAAGTTTGCTTGCGGTCGCAAGAACATTTTAACAGCGTTATCTTTATTTAGGCCTTTAGCCTAGCCTTGACTGGCTCGATTTTGTGCCGAGAAAAAAGCTCCCGATTTGTGATTTCAGAAACTTGACAGGTCTGCTTTAGCTAACGCAATTATTCGCCGTTACCGTACGCGAAAACTGGACGCGACGTCAAACATGAAGTCGACTTCACATCTCGCGTCGGCGTCTAGCAAAGCACCATTAGCTAACCGCTCAGTAAGCGGTTCTACTTTCGACTCCGATAAAAAATAAATGTAAGTCGGCTATAGTTGGAAAAATACGCAGACCTAGGCTAAGACAAAGCCAAGCTCAATGAACACATTTTATTTCAACTCGTCAAATATGCTGACTGGTATTTAAAACTCAACTTTCTATACACGTGTTTGTTCCTATAAGAGGTCGAGCTGTCAAATGCGACGTTTGTGCATATGCCAACTTTTTCGCGTATAGTACATATATGCCGCGTCGAACGGCCGACCTGCGGTTGACCTCTGATTGCACCACAAAAGGTGTGACGTGGCACTCAATAAGTTGGAAGAATTTTTTGCCGTCGCATTGCGCTTAGCTAATAGTCGCAGCAACGAAGTGATCGCGGCCCACAGAGGTTGGACAAAAATGTTAACAAAGGTTTCTCACCAGAAATGGGTTCGTTGGTGGTGTCTCACCACCAAAAAAACCCACCCGAATCCAACCATTGCAAACCTCTTTTTCTCCTCAAATCCAAGATGGCCGACATTTTACTAGGGTCTAATATTCAAAAGAACCTAATTTTGGAACTAAGCAACATAAAAACATGTTTGAGGTATCATTTCCAATTAACTTTAGGATGTCCATTCGTTTAATGACACTTTGGAGGGCGTTAGAGGTCACGGTCATGCGACAAGGTCATGGTCAAGGCGAAATTTGATTTTAAAAATCTGGAAATAAGCTGGATTCGGACCAAAGTGGCATGACTTGATAATGAAATGGAGTTATAAACACACATTTAGGTGTCATTGCAACCAAGTTTACTATGCTAATCATCTAAACCACATTTTGCAGGTGATTTTAGTTCAAAGTCACGTTTCAATATCAATGTATGCATATTGTCTATTTACAATCCTGTATGATCCTGATCAACTTCTCGGTCATCATCATCCTGGCTCTCCACTTGTGTCACGTGCATGCATGTGATGCCCTTGCACTGGCAACCCGTGCGCAGTTGAGGCTTAATGAAGTGGTGCACCCGTACATCACCAGCAGGGCATCCTCTCCTGCTTTTTTGATGTCCTCTTTCGAGGAAGATGGAGGCATGAAGACGGATATGGACTTTTTCAGTGCTGCATACTTCGTGAGAACGGTCATTTTGCCAATTCCATATAGCCTTGACGTGGTATCACACCCACTGAGAGCATGCAGAAAGAGCAAAGCTTCTGAGAGGGTTGGATCCAGATTCTTCTTCAATGTAGTCTGTTTCGATGTCACCACGTACAGGTTATCACTCTTATCTGTGGCATCAGCATGATGTATCATGAGTTGAAATTCGTATGAATCTTCTGCGACAACAACTGCTGGCGTTATCTTCGCAGATAGGCATGCCAACATACAGATTGTGTAGTCAGCATCCCCTTCTGCGTGCTGAATTGTGATGTCTGCTTTTACCATATGCTCTGCAAGGAGGTTGATGAGGACCTGCTTGTTTGATATGTTGGCAAGGAAAGCTTTTTTGCTCATGGTTAAACGCATTTCTGCGGAAACTGAGACTGAAGCACCAACGTCGTTCCCTGTCCTACAACGATGAGCTTCGTCCTTAGTGCTGGAGCCGTGATATCCGTCAAACACAACCAACGCACGGCCATAGCTGCTGCGTACATGCCAGCTATACATAGCGCAGATATCGGCATAGGTGGAGTGTTTAGGCCATGATAACTTGTGGAGCAATCCTCCTACATCAACACTAAACTGCAAGCCCTTGTCGAGCGTGGCTGAGACGATGCATGCAGGGACAAGCTTCAGGAGATGTTGTATGAGCTCCGCTTTGTCTCCAGTCCGCATGCGCATGTGATTGTCGAAGAGAGATGGGGGGAAAGAGCACAACTCATATTTGAAGAAGTCGGGCAAAGGGATATCGCCGATACTCGTAACAAGTAGACGTATAGACGCTAGGGATCCATCTCGATTCGTTCCCCGGAAGCAGTTTTGACATGAACAACTGAGGCTAGAGTCTTCATTTGATTCTTCTGGGAGAACTTGTACTCTGCCACACAATGACCGACCATGGAAGTTAGGATCTTCTCTCCGACACTTTGAGCATCGACCATGTTTACTGACTCTTCTGTCATCAAACCTGCTGAGAGACTTACAAGCTTTTATGAGGTTGTGTTTAATGGTCCCCGCTCAACAAACACCTGAAGCAGCTTCTGCATATCAGACATGTTACGTCGGATGCATGATGCTGCCATGTCACGATGCCCATCACTTGCATTCGAAGAGAACCCCGCTATCTCGAAAATGGACTGACTGACATCAGCATATACGGGTCTGGAGAGCAGGAAGAGAAGACGAGTATTCTCATTGAAGCCATCAGAATTTGCTCTACGAAGAGATCTGTGAATATACCTGACCATGCACAGCTATTGTCGCAGAAGATTCAGACGTATTTCAGCTGATGATACATGATGCTGATGCTACAGATAAGAGTAATAACCCGTACATGGTGACATCGAAACAGACGGTATGCGTCATTACATTGAAGAAGAATCTGGATCCAGCCCTCTCAGAAGCTTTGTTCTTTCTCCACGCTCTCTGTGGGTATGATACCATGTCAAGGCCATATGGAATTGGCATAGTGACCGTTCTCACGAAATATGCAGCACTGAAAAGTCAACATCGGTCTGCATGTCTCCATGTTCCCCGAAAGAGGAAATCGAAAAGGCAGGAGAGGATGCCCTGCAGGTGATGTACGGGTGCACCACATCACTAAGCCTCAACTCCGCACGGATGGCGAAGTTCCTGCTGAAGGTAGCTACTTCTACACAATACGTGTCTTCAGATAAACTTCCGCCAACGAATGATGCAGCCGCCTTCCATAGCCACCGGACTTATCACCATGTGCAGGGATGACGTGGCAACGATATCTCCCCTGAGCTTTGGGGTTGGGTAGCATCTTCTGGTGGTCTCGAGCCTATCAGAATGTCTCAGCCTGCGGCACCAGGGCGACTCCTCGAGATAATTCGATGCAATTGCGGTGGTCACTGCGATAAGAAAACGTGCACCTGCTGTAAGAATGGACTGCAGTGCACACCAGCATGTGGCCAGTGCAAGGGCATCACATGCATGAATGTGACACAAGTGGAGAGCCAGGATGATGATGACCGGGATGTTGATTAGGATCATACAGGATTGTAAATAGATAATATGCATATGTTGACATTGAAACGTGACTATGAACTATAATCATGTGTAAAATGTGATTTAAATGATTAGGCATAGTAAACTTGGTTGCAACGACTCCTAAATATGTGTTTGTAACTTCATTTTGTTGCAAAGTCATGCCACTTTGGTCCGAATCAAGCTTATTTCCAGATTATTTTATCAAATGTTGCCTTGACCTTGACCCTATCACATGTTCTTGACCTCTAACGACCTCCAAATAGTCACCAAACGAATGGACATCCTAAAGTTAGTTGGAAATGACACCTCAAACGTGTTTTTATGTTGCTTAGTTCCAAAAGACCCTGTATAATGTCGGCTATCTTGGATTTGAGCCGAAAAAAAGGTTTTGCCTTGGGTGGATTCGGGTGGAGTTTTTTTGGTGGTGAAACATTCAGGTGAAAAACCTTTGTTAACATTTTTGTCCAACCTAAATCGTTCGTTGCTGAGACTATAAAGGTGTCTAATAACATTTTGCTGACGACGCGTTCTGCCTTTGTGTTGCAGCGGCCCGTAGGCGACAGTGCACACACGTAGGTCGCTGCTGGCAGTTGGTTCTATTCCTCAAGACGGGCGATGAGCTGTCGAAGAAACAGCTAAAATGGGCCTAGACTTTCATCGATCTTTATTCCAGATTATTTTTCATTTGCTGGTGTCCGAACGGACTTACGTAAGTGCACACATACTCGAGAGTAAAGGGGCAGGCGGGAGACAGGGAATATTTCGTTTACGTTATTCACACGTGCCCATGGGGGTAGAGAAAAATAGTAGAATATTCGAGTGAAATTACAAGGCAAAGGCCTACATGGACACATTATCCACGTGACGCGTTGTTTTGGGGCGACCTCTATTTATTGTAATTAGGGAATAGTGTATGGTTTGTTGTTGTCACGAGAGAGAATGTTATCAGACAGATACCATTCGAGTGACACCAACAAACCGTGTGTCATTCCCGTTATAAAACTTTGCTATTACCTTTTTAAACAATGTACGTCTTCTACTATTGCTAATGTTCACCATACCATTACAATTTAGCAGTCAATGCTGATGAGAACCGCCTCGTCAACTGACGGATCCTAAGAACGGGTCTGTCATGTTGTATCCAGTCTGATGGATGGCTACATGCTCTAGACCTATCAAGTAGTTTTATTGCATGCATAATCTTTCTGATTTATCCATAGAATCCTTATGCTAAATATGTATCGTATTTGTGAACGTTCAGTGGAAAGTAGTCGTTGACGTCAATAGCTTTATTTGGTAAACTGTTTGAATATAATTCTAACGATATGCTTCTCTATGATACTGCATATGGATATGTAAGCATTATGTCGGACAGATAAGACACGTTTAGGCGGCTATGTTGCAGAGCGACTGTGAAAATCAGTTGTATTTCGATGTGATCGAGCGCTTCCTATGGATTGTCTACTACGTGTTGTCGATCCTCGCCATAGCCATCATCTTGCTGTGCTATGGGCGTTGCCTGCGGGCGTTCGGCATGATCAGTGAGTCCCTTCCTTCCTTCCTTCCTTCGCCGTGGTTAGATCTTCTAGATGCCCCCAAAGGCCGGTGTGACACTGTAAAAGCGGGAGCGGATCCAAAGAGGGTAGTATAAGGAGCCAAAACCTCTAAATTGTACTCCCGTTTAGTCTCGCCCAAAACCCTGGTGGCCGAACCAAATTCATATTGAGAGGGCTGGGCCGGAACTTCAGCACAACTCTGCTGTCGTCGGATCCTGACATCGGACGACTGGGGAGGGAGTGCTGTTGAAAATGTTTCGCGGCGACGTTGACAAATTTTCGAAGTTCTAGGGGGCATATTCAACAAGTCTAGGGGGCATATTCAACAAGTCTAGGGAGCACGTAACTATAACGCAGGTATAGCGCGGCTAAATTCCAATGGTCTAGGGGGTACGTGCCGCAGGCTCCCTGGACACGCCTATAAAATGGGCCCACTTAAAGGAAATAAAAACAAGGCATTAGTTAAAATCCGTTTTCCATGTGTACACTAAGTTTAACATTGTATGTAACATTCGAGAACATTAAAAAAATACATAAAAATACATTTGTAGCATTAATTCGATTTTAAACCCGTCTGTGTAACGATTCCCGCGGAAAGTAAACATTTAATGAGCTAGGCGATCACGTGGTATCTTAACGTCACATATGACTCACACTCGCAGCAGGCCGACCCTTTCTATGCATTCAGAACATGTTTACATGGATAGTTTTGGGGTCGAAACGAGCGTCAGAATGAATTATTGTGCAATATTCCGATGTCATACAAACACTAGTCATCATAGAGGAACAAGCAGTTATCTTACGGTTCCACATGAATTCAATTTTATTCAAAACAATGAATGCGAATGAGCCTACAAGTCGACTAGTCACTAGGTCTAGGACTAGGACTATGTATCGCCGAGCTTTGGCTCGTTTTCAGAATAATTATATCGAATGCAACCAACGGGACATAATGTACACCAATATACATACATAGCAAACATATATCGTATCCAGCTACAGAAAGTAACGTGTATAATCTTATAACATTACTAGAATATCGATGCGTGAAGGAGGAGTTGTACAATTTATCATAACAACTTAAATCAGTCAACGAATTTCTGTCGGTCCTGCTAGCTCAGTTGGTAAACGCGTTGGTTCCTTGGTGTTTATTTTGCAATCGGGCGACGCCGGTTCAACCCGACACCAAACCATTGATTTTTTTACACTTTTTTTGTTTATGTTTTCACGAAGTAATATAAACCAAATCATTTTTATACTATGATGCACTGTTTGTAAATATTTTTGTAGTAATTATTTATTCGCCACAAAAATTAAAATATGGTAATTATATATAAAATTTTATTTATCCAGACAGATCACCATTTGTTTTCACATATATAATTACAATATATTACCGTACAATATATATATACAATGTACAATATATACATTACATTATATTTGTTTGGATAAATCAAATTTAGATACTTCGTTATATAATTCCCATATTTTAATTTTTGTGGCGAATAAATAATTACTATAAAAAATATTTACAAACAGTGCATCATAGTATAAAATGATTTGGTTTATATTACTTTGTGAAAACGTAAACAAAGTGTAAAAAAATCAATGGTTTGGTGTTGGGATTGAACTGGCGTCGCCCGATTGCAAAATATATGCCAAGGAACCAACGCGTTTATTAACTGAGCTAGCAGGACCGACAGAAATTCGCTGACTGATTTAAGTTATGATAAATTGTACAACTCGATATTTTAGTGATATTATAAGATTATACACTTATACACGTTACTTTCTGTAGCTGGATACAATATATGTTTGTTATGTATGTTTATTGATGTAGATTATCTCCCGTTGGTTGCATCCGATGTAATTATTCTAAAAACGAGCCCAAGCTCGGTGAAACCTAGTCGACGTGTAGGCCCATTCGCATTCATTGTTTTGAATAAAATTGGATTCATTTGGAACCGTAAGATAACTATGGGTCATATGTGACGTCATATCTCGGCATCCCGAAAAGCGCGCCAAAAATATGCATATTCGAAAATGTCTGGATGCACAGCATAAAATGTGGAATTTCTAATTCATTGAATTTTTTTATTTGTTTTGGCTTGGTGGACATGGAATTAGATAGCAGGATGTAATATAATATGAATTCAAGCCATAGATGTTTTTATTCCCTTTAAATGAGCCCTCGTGGTAAATAGACCCCCCGGTTGTAGATGGATTCTCTTGTGAAAAATGGAACTGCTTATGTGTTTAACGATTTAAGCATTTTAACCGTGGTTTACTGATATCTGTATATAACAAATTATTATTCTGAAAAGCAAAATGGTGTCAACCGTAAAGATATCGAGACCGTCATTGTTGATTTATGTCAGTTAAGTCTGGACTCGTTTGTTTAACAGTTCTGTTTTTTGTTATGCCACGTACACCAACTGACCACATCTAACTCGTTCAGCACATTAAAATTACGTGTGTGTGTGTGTGCGTGCGTGCGTGCGTGCGTGCGTGCGTGCGTCTGTTCGTGCATATGTGCCTGGTGTACATTTGCGCTTCTGCCGCGGCGGGCTCCTACCGATGCACGAAGGAAGAATTCACGTACACGGGCCTTAATGAGTGAATGGTGTCTCGGTGTATCGCGGTACGTCTCGATACGATACGATACGATACGCGATATATTTACAAGTATAGGAATACATGCATACATACATCGATGTCTCGCGATATTTCTCTCACGATACGATACACGGCGACTTTACAAGTATAGGAATACATGCAAATATTCATCGGTGTATCGCGATACACCTCTCACGATACAACTTTCAGGGGCGGATCCAGAGAGCGAGTCTGGAGGGGCGGCACAAAAATCTCCACTGTCGATCGAACCAAAATTGGTGTCGCTATAACTTCAGCATCTCCGCTGGCTCGGCCCGGCTGGTGACACACGTGGGGGGTGCTGTTGAAAATTTGTTGTCGCTGCGCGGCCGTATTGATATAAATTTCACCATCTTCTCACTGTCTTGCGCTGTCTCTTGTCTCGGCTCAACTGTCACATCGGAAGACTTGTGGTGGGAGTGAGGGAGGGGGGTAGGGACGGGGGGTGCTGTTGAAAAAATTTCGCCTCCACGCCGCTGTATCGAAGACGGCGGGGAGGGGTGCTGTCGAAAAATACTTGCACCCGCGTCGGCCTAACTTCACCTTATTGTAACCTGAACGGGGGCACGTTTCAGACGGTCTACGGGCACGCACAATTACAAAGGTCTATGGAGGGCACGTGCCTATCCGCCTATGACTTTACAAGTATAGCGATACATGCAAAACATGCATCGATGTGTCGCGATACTTTTCTTAACAATACGCGATGCACTTTACAAATATCGCCACATGCATACATATTTTTCAAAGAGTTAAAATATTGTAATGGAAGTAGTCAAAACTGACAAAAGTATGTTATGTTGATCGTATTTAAGGATATCGTTTTTTAATTAATATTTATTGTTCAATGTTTCAATGAATAATTTGTCCAAGTTCGTAACATTTTTATTTAATATAACCACTCTTGCAGAATCGAAAGCGGAAGTTGTATTCCGGGTGGACTCATGCGACTCGACCATCCAGACGAGTGAGGGGTGGGCGGTTGTGTACCACCAAAACGACGAGCTCCGTACAAGGACCAACATACAACATCGTCGACTGAAGAAGGTACGACGACGACGTCAACTCAACTTATCTGCGACGCAAAATCACATCAGAGAGAGAGATATATATATATATATATATATATATAGAGAGAGAGAGAGAGAGAGAGAGAGAGAGAGAGAGAGAGAGAGAGAGAGAGAGAGAGAGAGAGAGAGAGAGAGAGAGAGAGAGAGAGAGAGAGAGAGAGAGAGAGAAAAAATGTACATATATATATATATATATATATAGTATAATACTATACTATATCTTGTGACATCAGGCGATCAGCGAAATAAGCAACAAGAGGGTGCAGCCAAAGAAGCCGGGCATCAAGCCAATAGCGAAAGTGAGTCGTTGGAGACGGAAGAAGGTCAATTCGAAGGTGAGCGAGCGGTGGCCTCGCATCGTCACAACATCTCTGTCGACAAAACGTTAGCAAAAATACCCTGCACACAATCCCTTTGGACAAAATCTCCCCGAACAAAGCAGCGACAACCACTGGATGAAGTATCATTAGCAGAACATTTTCATTAAAACACACGTACATGATTTTACCGCATATGTTATCTTATAATTTCTTGAATGTCTATAGGGAAGTTTTAATGACATCATGGAACAACTAGTTGCAGCAAATCTCAATGGAGTACCACCTCAAAAATACTTTGCCAACAAGGTTGGTCTGTATTGTTATATCTCAACAGTGTTCTTCAGAATTTATTTATTTGTATTTCAGATATTGATTTTTAAATATTTAACAAGTTTTTGTATTTCCCTCTCTGTGAACAGTGCAGGTCTAGATGAAAATGTACTTTAATTTGACAAATCAGCAAAGAGTAGTTACATTTAATCATGTCTTTATTAAATATAATTTTAAAACTTTTGTTTATGTAATAACGAGAACTATAAACTGGTGTATTTTGTAGACTTAGCAAGATGCAAATGCATCTACGTGCTACATTTCGGGTCAAACAAAATCAATAGATTTTGTAATCGATATTATTGGTTTTAGGTAATATGCGCTCTTTTATTATTATTATGTGCACTTTCGCCTGGCAGTCGTGAAGTAGTTCGCGTCTGTTTCGCTTGAGTCATTCCGCACGAAATGTACCGTCACAGTTCTTTTGTTGAAGTGGGATAAATAGATCTATAAATAAATAAAATATTTAAATGAATATATAAATGTATAATTAAAATGTCCATATGATAAACAAGTATAAAAAAATACTCGTTAAAAAGTCAGTCGAAATTGCACTAAAAAGTTCTAAAAATGTAAATAACTAATTTTAAAAAGGTCATTTCCATGGATTCATAAGACGCTCTCTTATTTTGAAATGACCAGCCCCAAATGTCGCCACTGTTCACGGTCAAGTGCGCGCACAGCGTCGACGTCGGCACGGCAACGTAGCGTACGACCTATGCGTCGCAGGTCCGCGCTTAACGCTGTCGGCAGAGTCGTTCGCGGTCGACCCATGTCTGTCGTGACACCTGTGTCCACGGCGAAATAGTTGTCGAACGCTCGCTGAGCGGGTGCATCGGGACTCCATTTTGCAGTTATGGCAGCTTCGCTGATGAGACGGCATCGGCAACGGTGGTACAGTGAGTGCCTCGTTGGAAATGCGATGTGGCCAACAGATGCCGATGATCTGGCGTAGATGACGACGGTGGTACGCATCCAGACGATCTAGTTCTGATTTCGTGAGTCCCCATGTACCCATTTTGCACGGGCACAACGAAGGATACGTTTAGCCGTAACCGCAGCTGTAGAGAGATCTGTGATCGCCTAAACCACAGTGTTCACAGCTTGCGGAAGGCAACGTTGGCCATCTGCTTTCGGCGAGCGACGTCTTCGGCTTCACCGAGGAGCGATGCAAGCTTGCGCTCGATCTCGTCGAGGAACGAACGAGAAGAGCTGACGAAGTCCGTGTCGTCAGCGTACTCGGCGTCCAGCGGTAGGGTGGTATCGGCTGGTGAACGTGTCGGGAGGCGCGAACGAAGGTCACTTAGTGCCGCTTCGAGGTACACAGTGAATAACACAGGGCTGAGGCTGTCGCCTTGCGGCGTCCCGATGGATGTGGCGAATGATTGGCAATCGCCTGTTGAGAGACGCGTCTCGAGCGACGTGGCGGCGAGTAGGAAGCGAATCATCCGCAGTTCCGACTCGCCGAGGAATGTTTGTAGCGTATCGAGCAGCTTGTCGCGACGTATGGTGTCGAAGGCGCGACTCATGTCGTTGCCGAGGAATTCGATTGATACGTGCTGACGTTGCGTTTTAGCACAGAGCCAACAATACCCGAAGACTACGTCGGCCGTGCTGCGTCCGCGTCGGAATTCCGATTGCGACGGCGATAGATAGTCGTCAACTTTCGGCGCGATCCTCGAGAGAACGATGAGAGACAGTGTCTTTCGGAGTATTGATAATAAAACTATCAGACGCACACTCGTTAGTGGACCTATCGGTTTGCCCGGTTTCTGTATCTATGCGCTCTTTTGTACGAATTATTTCGGATACCATCCCCTAAATAAAGATAAATCCAATGACTAGGCTGTTTACATAATACAATTATGGTATCCCGCGTTAGAACAAATTACGTAATCAATAAGTCACAGCACAATTTTACAAGCGATATTTTTTGTCGGGGTGATTTTGTCCATGACATCCCCCACGCTTCCACGGCAAGATATGAGGCAAGGTGATGACTATTTGCTACCCATCCACGTACGCCTTGACCCATCTGTTGACAACTGGAATACTACTTATGGATTTTGAGATCAATCCTTTTGTTTTGATGCGCCTCTGAGGTTGATTTCCAAAGATTTAGGTGCAGTAGAAGTTATCTTATTATTATTATTACACAATCATGCAGACATCTGGGCACTAAAATAAAAAGCTTGTAAGGAAAACATATCATTAAACAGGATCCATTGTTAAATTTAACGGTTTTAGAAAAACTGAAAACATTGCTGACATATCACCGCGAACACTATTTCCGTGCCACACCAGCGGAAGTGTCACTTTGGCACATCACGGTGTTGGCAGTTTTCTGTATACAAGAACACTGTTAAGGAGTGGACTTATTTTAAGACCAAAATCGGGCTCAACAGATCATAAGAATATTAGTGAAACATTTCCCCAGATGTCAGTCTTGTTGTCAAAAGTACCTTCAACCTAACCCTAAACATAACCCCGTTTATTTTCACATCAGACCAACCATAAAAGGGCATTTATACGTGGAGGGGTAGCACGAAGCTTCCCCCATGAGACCATCGCTCGCAGGTGGTACACCGCAGCGCCTTTTTGATTGTGACAAATTCCGGTCACGGGATTTGCTGGGCGATCCGTGTATTCAAAACAACTCATTTGTAATAAATAATAAAACAAATAGTGATTGAATAAATAGTTGCCACAGCTGACTAAGAGTCATGCATGTAAACGTCTATAGTTAATTATTGTTTATCATTGAACGCTTATGTGTACGTGCCGCGTGGAATGTGACCGAGGAGAACTCTTCTTTCAGCCATCAGACGGTTGCATCAAGATGCTTCTTGGTAAGTCAGTTATATAGGTTTATTATTTGCTAGTCTTTAACTCGCTAATATGCACTAAGTTTAATGGGTATTCAACAGGACGAGCTCATTATCAAAATGAATTATCACACATCAAACTTACGCTGTCCCAGTTACTGTATTCGTTTGCAATACAAACGGAAAGTAATGCTACTCACAACATGCATGAAAAAGCATTGCGTTTGTGTGTGTGTGTCCGTGTGTGCGTGTGTGCGTGCGTGCTTGCGCACCCGCACATGCTTGTGCGTGCGTGCGTGTGCGTGCGTGTAGATCTGATTTATATACATTTTTTTCTCCAGAAACCAAACAACAGCTTCTAGGTAAGTAAATACTCACCTTCTGTCTTCTAGGTATGTGAAACATCAGTAAGATACAATGATTAATTTAAGAAGCGAGACTGTGGGAGCACGTGGATGCGTTTTGGGTACATCCAATGATTCTCCGCCAAAGTGATCCGGAAACAATTATTTACTTTCACTAATAACATTTTATATTCTAATTACAAGTTGACAATTTATACACAATGTTTAATTGGTGTACTCGTGTTGACTTATGAAAACGAACATTATTTTTGAACAATGTATTTCAAAAAATTGATGGCAAACGAAGTGGAGGTGCGCATTAGGGATTTCCCCTGGGTCGGACTTATGACTATTATAATTTTATTTCAAAAAAACTTTGTTTGTGTCCAAAAGCTGCCTTTTTAGCAACACAACGATAAACACAGCACCTTCCTTATTAGATCACACTACACAAAAACAGCAAAATCGGTTAACGTTATCCGAATGTTTCTTACAATATTGTTTGTATATTTTTTACTGGGGAATTTCAATTATTTATAGAAGGTTTACATTTAATACCAATAGCACAAGAACATTCTAGTTTTAAACACCAATATGCAGTTGTTGACTTCATTATTATTATTGTCCGTTAAAACATAATGCTATATATTTTTTAAGATTAACAACCTCATCTTCATTAGAAAACGTAGGTGTCCCTTATCATATTACAACGTATTGTCTAGATGGTTGAGTGCGTTGTTAACATAACGTTATTGCAATGTCAAAAAATAACTGCGACAGCCCACATTTGTAATACTTCTTCGAAGGCTTCACGTTGAACGTGTTGTCAATGGAAGATGTGTGGCTTCCGGTTAGTGAAGACTGATTGCTTTGTGTCCATCAATTGCATCTGCTTGCTTGTCGTCAGACCGACTGGCTGCGTTGGCCGAGCTGTATTCAGAAGCACTTCAACAGAAGAAAGACCTCAAATGTGCGCTCAGCACCTCTGAAAATCAGGTGAGAACACGGTGAATGACGTGCATGTAAAAGCTATGTGGGAGTAACCTGTTGTCGCTTCCGTTGCATCGGGACAACGCAAACAGTACTTGATGTTTTCCAAAAAATTGATGTGTGTGTGTGTGTGTGTGTGTGTGTGTGTGTGTGTGTGTGTGTGTGTGTCATATGCCTACGTCACGTTTTAAAACTTCGGTCATGAGATCGACAATTTAACTGTGTCAAAACTGTAATACCTTGTCGCATTTCGTCTGCAGTTGTTCCAAAACAACCGTGACGCCCAACTGAACTGGGTAAGTTCTAATTAGACGCTCGCTCTGACTATACGTCATAAAGATGTCAATAAAAAAGAATACACTTTATTTTGACACTCATATCCAAAGTAAAAACTATGTTCAGGGGTGTTGACAATAAATTGGTACTGATACAGCTACTAAAATGTGAGTAATACAAATAATTTGCTAACATTTTATTAAATAAATCTCTACTAAGCAAACCTAGGCTAACACTAAAAGTATACGTACAAAAGCATACATCAATGATTGACATTTACTAAATAAATATCCAATAAAATATTATTTAATCAATAATTAAAATGATGTACTACTATAATGGTAGACAATTAAAACAATAGCGATAATAACTATTTTGATATGGGAAGTGAATCAGAGGTCTAAGATTCAATACATGAAAGACTTTGACAGTACATACAATTATAGGCTACCCTGGCGCTCCACCGTCAAGTGGCACTACCAGTGGGTTAGATTCATGTCACCGCTACACATGTATTTACGGGCATGCACAATGTTGCAATTCTATATGTTTAGGATACTGGATTTAGAAAATGACTCTAATAATTAGTAAACAATTCCTTTCGGTAAACAAAATAATAAGTATGGTATTAATGTGTGCGGTGGTTTTTATGCGGAATGTAATTGAGCACTGTAAATGTAAAGCAACAACCATTTAAGGACAATGCACTGTCAAGATTGTGATTTTTAGAACTTAACATAGGTTGGTAGCGTCTGTGAAAGACTGTATTTAGGGTTATAATGTAAAGCTATGGTTGGCTGACTCGTGTTAGGGTTGCCCTGTAGGCCATTGATGGCTGTCCAATGGTTATGCAGTACTGTAAAGGAACTGGAGCGGTGGCCTAAGGTCAGATTTTAAAGAACCGGGCAAACATCATTATAGTTAGGGTAGACAGGGAGGATTGTCAAATACAACGTGTAATATTTATAACATGATTGGTCGTTCCATATGAATAGATTATGGTTATATGGACATACGTTTAAATGGAATAATATTACGGCGTATAGTGATGTCGTTATTATGAAGATTGTATACTTGTTGATTTAGAATATCACCTATTGGATGGTGTTGAAATTGTTACAATGGCGTCAGCATCAGCAGGGATCACATGACTGATGCTAGGTGTAGGGTGGAGGTACTGAGGTTTGAAGGTAGGACAGAACAGACGAGTCCAGAACCCGACAGAGCAAAGACATGTAATCTGGTCTCTTCTGTGGAGAGAAACCATTACGGTGCGGTTGGCAAACACGAAGTCTTTATACCCAGTGGTATAATATAATGCATATATAGAGTAGAAGAAATATCGGAGTGTCGGGGCAGGGTGAAGTCTGATAAAGTACACTCGAGGGCGGTAGAAGCCGAGTAACACCTCGTGTAACAACAATGCGAGAGTAGGCGTCTTACGCGACAATGGAGAATTCACACCCGAAGAGGGAATTCCCGTTGAACTGAGAGAGAACTACTTCGCTCGACTACTGAGGGACAAATTATCCTCAAGTTGACGGTGATGACGAAATGTGGTATCGTTCATTATAAACATTATGTTCTCGCATCTCTACATTGCGAGTGCCACGCAGACAGCCGTAGGGTGTTGAACTTTTGTGCCTATATGGCGATTATGTTATAGAATCTTTTGAGGAAATAGTATAGGATTGAAGAACTGGCCAATCCATGTGTACCTATGAAATGTTATGATAGAGATGTATGTATGTAAGACTTTGTATGATAAGAGGTTAGGGAGGCTGACGAGTCTTCCTTGAAGAATAGCTGTATTTTGTTTTGTTGTTTGGAAGATGGGCCAATAAATTTGGAAAATTCTTTAATTGTGTATAAATACTTCCCTTCCGATATATCTCAAAACCCGGATATTTATTTGCAAGGCCGTTTCACCTGGCGGTTCTTGACAGGCAGGAAGGACTAAGTTCCACCTTGTCATTGCGGTTCTTGACAGGCAGGAAGGACTAAGTTCCACCTTGTCATTGCGGTTCTTGACAGGCAAGAAGGACTAAGTTCCACCTTGTCATTGCGGTTCTTGACAGGCACGAAGGACTAAGTTCCACCTTGTCATTGCGGTTCTTGACAGGCACGAAGGACTAAGTTCCACCTAGTCATTGCGGTTCTTGACAGGCACGAAGGACTAAGTTCCACCTTGTCATTGCGGTTCTTGACAGGCACGAAGGACTAAGTTCCACCTTGTCATTGCGTAAAACACAAAAGTTTGCATAATGTTATTTTTATTTGTCTTTTTACAGATACCTAATATTATATTGCAATATAAATAGTTTCGAAGTTGTAGATGTTCTTATTTTTATCCAAACTGGCCAGGAAACAGACACACATACACACGCACGCACACACACACACGAACATACACACAAACACGAACATACACATATACCACATACGTAGCATAAAATAAACACTTTAATATACTTGTACAAGTTGTGGTCGTGTTGGGGAATTAATTAATAAGAAGGCCCTACTACACTTCAATCTTCCCCCATTTCCATGTGTAAATGTTTAGATTATTGTATATTTTCTTTGTTTGTACTCCTCTTGGAAATAAACATTATCATTACAGATCCAGTGGCAGGCCGCGCAAAGAACCATTGCAGAGACAACCACCAAAGCTTTGAAAATGAAGGGCAGGTAAACGAATTAACAAATCCATTCTTCGACATTCATTTGGATCTACTCGCAGTTGTGTGGGATTTGTGGAAGAGTGCTGCTGATTGTACATAACTCTGTATGGTGAATGCGTTGAATATCTCATGGAATTGCCGACGCAATTCTGTACTTTATATTTGAGAATGAGAACAGTAATGCATCCACGACAACAAGGCAAATAGTTAACGAAATATCGTTTCAGAAAAGAATAAACAAACTATAGTATTAAAATAGTACTTACTGGTAGTAAACTGAAATCACATCTCTAGTACCAGAATTACAAATCTGTCGATCTGACATATGGATTTTTTTAACGCGATCGCGCATGTGTAGCCTAGATTGCTTAGGTACAAGACAACACAATCGCGGGGATTTGTTACACTGGATGTGCCAGCGTTTTGTGATTTCGGTTTATGGTGCAACGTTAATGTTACTAGAGTTGTCCACACAATTTGCTGCATATGATGTATACAAAAATGTGAGTTCTTGATTAAGTAAAACATCTCGAAGCCTACGTTTTTTACGCAGGCAAGTCGAAACGAAACCGATAGAGTTATCGTAGAAATACAACATTTGGCCAGAATGTATCCTTCCGCCTGTGCAGACTGGAAGAGAAGAAAGACTACGACCCGGTAGCATCTTCCGACGACTTGAGCGCGTGCAGTTCCCTGGTGCACGTCGACCCAGCGCCAGACAGCGCCAGGAAGCGTCACGGTTCGTCTGGTTCTGGCACAAGCAGCCTGAGGCATCGCAATCCGACTGGCGACGCCGCTGTCGGCCTCGATAAGGACGAAACACCGTGCATCGACGACGACATCGTCGGCAGTATCGTCACTCAGTCCGACTCGGCCGCCGACAAACCAACGAGTGTCCGTGGCCAGATCGCCTCCAGCGTGTCTCCGGACCGCCTCGCCGCCAGCCGCCAGCACCAGGCCCGAGGAAGCGACTCGCCGGAGCGCCGCGGTCGATGCGCTGGCCGTTATCTCCGCAGACCCGCTCCGTCCAAGTCTCCGGAGCGCAGCTCGAGCGGTAGCGCCTGCGAGCGATTGCGGTTTTCCTTCTCCCCAGACCGTCGTGTTGGAGTTGTTTGCGGAATGCCGAAGTCGGTCGTAAGACACGTCGACACTGCCTCCGAAAGGCACATCGCCACGGCCGCTGTCTTCCCTGAGCGTCGCAGCTCCGACTCGCCGGAACGAAAGACCGCGGAAGCTCTCACCAAGTCGCAGGAGTACCGTCGCATCGCAGTGTCCCAGGACAACCCCCGTACCCAAGGCTCCCCCGAGCGACGTCGTGTCGCCGTCGTCCCGGAGTGTCCACGTCTCCACACGTCCGTTGACCGCCGTAGGTTAACATCGACCGAGAGACACCGTGTCCAAGCCCTTGTCGTCCGTCGCCATAACTACCCATTCGCGGGGGAGCAACAGCGGCCCGTGTCCCACGAGCAACCGGTGAACCGCGCCCAACACTGGTGATAAGTAACGACGTTGACGGAAGCCACGACGACGCTATGACCTCGCCACCGCCATTGTGGTGATGTGATGTGACACGAACAGTGCCGAGGAAAGCAACTCTTGTATGGTTCTTTCACGTGCATGATCGTCAACGTCAAGACGAACCACGACGTTCATAGCAATTGCATTCGTAATCCTCGGCACTTAAACACACTGTAAACACGCCGCTTCGACTGACTGTACGACGATACAATCCTAAAGACACTGAAGCGAACTATGTAAGATAATAAGAACGTCATGACGCACGTAATTACGTTCACATTTCGACATGTAATCGACGTCAATGCATGGTGAGCAAATAAAGTTCAGTTAAAATTATACCTTAGCTTCACCAATTAACAATGTAGAACAAAGAAAAGCCTGTGTAAGCACACACACACGCACGCGCAAACGCGCACGCGCAGACGCACACACACACATTCAACTGGAAACATACACGAATGGCTCTGGACCACGATGGTAAATAACAATAATTACTTTCAAGTTGTGTAAGACCTACTTAATAAAAAAAAAAATCCAACGATTCCGTCGTTTCACCAGCTGACGGAAGGTGCCAATTAAAATGTTGCCGGTTATGCAAAATGGGCAATGTAACGCACATGTACCGAATGAGTAACTGTGTCTAAGTAATGCCAGTTCGTGTTGGTGCCAGACTATTACATGCCGTAGACATATTTGGAGCAGTTCAACTGACAAGAGGAGGTGGCTGTTTCCATAGTTAGGTAAGAAACATCGCCGATTCGTTTTAAAAAGTCGCAACTGGTCGCCAGGAGGCATCGGTATAAGAAGTCATGGCGTTTTGTATGCACCAAATGTCAAGTTGACCTCGCGCACTTCAAATTTCCAATCTGAGTTAAACTATCATTTTAAGAAAGTATATGCATAGCATGAACAGTATTTACTTAGTTGATCCTACATGCTACCGTACATTATGCCATTTTGACATGTTATTCGATAAATTATATGTATTGTGAAATTACCGGTTGCCTTGGTCGGAATAATAAACCTATAAGACGCGAATGTAGGCCTAAAGGCAAATCATAGTATCTGATGAAAACTAAAGTCATTACACCATCTAAAAATGTTCATATGTTATAAAGGTTGGGTTACATCTTCACAAATGCGGGGATGTCGAGATGATGCGTGCCCTCAGCCGCGGTGAATGACGAGGACTGGCGGGGCAGATAGTTGAAATGGCATAAGCGAATCCTACATATCTCTGTAGTTTAAAACTTGCTTATTATTATATATAGAAAAAGGCAGTAATTGAGAGATGTCCTGAGAACTGTGGAGACGTCTACAATTACGAATTGAAAACAGATGATAACGTTGTCGGAACACTACCTCAAAATTAAAATGATGACACACCCATTCTCCGAAAAAGAGGCAGTCATAATGCTAAAGACACAACAATCCCCCGGCGTCAACAACATACCGGCAGAATTGGTCAAACAAGGCGGGGAGGCAATGATAGATGCTTTCATGATCATATGTCAAAAGATTTATTGAAAACAAAGACTTGGTCAGAAGAATGGACGAAATCACTCATAACAACAATACCAAAAAAGGGAAATTTACGCTGTTGCAAAAACCACAGAACCATAAGCCTGATCAGCCATGGCAGCAACGTAATGCTAAGAATCATACTCGGCCGACTCAAAGGCAAAGCAGAACTGTTATCAGAAGAACAAGCAGACTTTCGGCGGAAAAGGAGCACAATTAAACAAAGCTTCGATATAAGACTCCTAATTGAGAAACATTGATCACCATCAAGACCTATATGACAATTCCATTGACTTCAAAAAGGCATTTGATCATGTGTGGCACAAAAGAGTCTGGCGAGTACCGAGACGTTACAACATCAAGGAAGAGGCCTAGTGACACTACTTGAATCGCAGGGTAACAACAAGGAGAAATTGGACAATAATTTCGAATGTAAAGGTAAGTTCTTATTTAGCGCAGTATCCAGTCCTCAGGACTGCTCAAAGCGCTTTACTCTTTACTCCCTGGCAGACCATCTCACTTCTCTGGGAAGCATTCAGCCACACTGCAATTAATGCGCGAAGACTATTCGTACACATATATCCACTACTGTCTATTCGTACTCATTCATACAGCTGAGTGAACTGAAGCAATGTAGAGTAAACGAACTTGCCCAAGGTTCGACACCGCCGCACAGGATTCGAACCGGCGCTACTGCGCTCCACGTCAGTAGGGGTACGCCAAGGATGTCTTTCATCACCAGTGCTGTTCAACTTATACCTTGAAATTATAATGCAAGAAACACTACACAACTATCACAATAAACGACAGAGAGATCAGTGACGTCCGATTCGCAGATGACATCGACATAATACCTGGAACAGAAGAAGAACTACAAGAACTGACATCAACACTGGAAAGAACAGCACGTGCCTATGGGGTGGAAATAAGCTCGGAGAAGAGTAAGATCGTAGTGAACATCAGAATAGCACCAAGAACTAACATATTGATGAATGGAAAACAACTTGAAGAAATAACATCATTCAAGTACTTTGGGTCTGTTGGTGACTTCACTGAGGAAATATGCACATGGGTAAACCTGGCAACATCAGAGATAGCAAGACTCAAGACAATATGTAGCAACAACATTAAAACGGCGACAAAGATACGACTACAAAATCCTGGTTGTTTCAGTGCTGACATGGATGCGAAAGCTGGACGCTGAAACCAAAAAAAATATCCACATTTGAAAATTTTATTTTTCAGGAAGATTCCGAAAATGTCATAAAGAGACCATGTCACAAATATGGCGGTTGTGCAAACAATCAATGAAGCCGCAGGAACCCAAGAACCCCTTCTGACAACAGTGAGGCGCCAAACACTTCAATGGTTTGGTCATACCACCAGGCACAACACACTTATTAAAGAGATTATACAAGGCACGGTCAAAAGCGGCAGAAAACGATGAAGACTACACAAAATGTATCCGGACAACATCCGAGAATGGACGGGTCAAGATTGAACAAGATTGCCACCCAGAGAATTAACTTTAGGTGGCAGGTGGACAAGGAAGCCCTTTGGCTTATCGAGAGTCCGACCATTTTATTTATGTGTATCCCGCCCTTCTGAGGTATGTGTCGATTTTATTTTAAAACATATTCACGCTACCAGCACCCACACAATCAGCAGATAATCTGTTCCATTCATTTCCAGTCCTTTGTGGAAATGAGAACTTTAAATACTTGGGTCTACACCCAAGGGACTTATACGATGTAGCCCTCAACCGTCCCAGATGGAAGAAGATCGCTGTTGAAGCCTCTGAACGCGCAACCCTGTGATCTGTCCAGTGAAGGAATAAATGAATGTTATATATATAATACTCCACTGTGAAACAGTTTTAAATACTTGGTAAACATAAATAATTGACAAAATTGTGTTTTCTAATTCAGAGTGACATCCGTGTAATTGGCGCCATGTTTATTTTTAAACCGGAAATAAATAATCACATAGTGGAGTACAGTAGAAACAGTAAAAATACACATAATTTCCACCATGTGGCGTCAACATTTTGTAATTTTCACACTGGTTTGAGAAACAGAATTTTGGTCACTTTAAGAATAGTTTGTAAGCGTACTGTACGCTAAAAAGAATGAGTATGGTATATATATACATGAATGAATACAGTATATACATAGGTATATTTCATCATTTTCTTGCCATTTAGTGGTATCCAATAACATTGAATGGCACACACCTTTTACAGACGATTGGTGCATCCAACCGCAATACAAATAGGCAGCTATGTTATTTCGATTTGATAAGACCACGAAAATGGATATTTAATGGGCCTGGAACACTTTGAGATGATTGCTGTTGCATGGGATAGTGTGATACTTTCTCTATAAATCGTCAACATGAAAGACGAGTCCCATGGCATGCGAACACATAGCATGCTGAGGAGACTTTCACGATTCTGACTTGGTAACTTTCTGACAAAAAAGCTGGTGTTGAATTCCCAAAACGTTCAGACAAAGCTCTAACAGTTCTCATCCCAATGTATTGCTGTGGAGATGTCCCTTTGCCGAGTTTGGCATTTAAAAATGAAGGGGTAATTAAGGTTTTGTTGGCTTGCTGGGGGTAACTGTGCCAAAAAGGTTAAATACCGCTGCGCTAAGTGATCATCATGTAATAATATTAATGAAATGACTTATTTGTTAGCGCCAATATCCTAGAAAAATCCGAGCTAAGTGGCGCAACAAATCCAAAGGATTAAACGTTCTCATTGTCAGGTACAGAGCAAAAGTTGTCAACAGATGGATGGAAGGAGGATATGCAGTATTAAACATATAGGTTTTTAGATGACGGTGAAATTTCCGCCATTCATCTTAACTATGGGAACAAAAAGTAGATCAGAGTCTGCCAACTGAAGCTGGTTTCTTTGCTGGAGTAAGCATAGAACGTAGGTACGCAGGTTGTTTGGATGATAGGGCTTGATAAGTAATTGTACAGATCTTAAAAACAATGCGATATTGTACAAGTAGCCAATGCAGTGATTTTAGAAGTGGCACTGAGCGAGAAAAATGAGGAGATCGGGTAACTACCCTTGCCAGACAATTTTGGACACGTTAAAGTTTTGTAATGTCCTTGGTAGCGATATTATAAAGGAGGGGATTGCAACAGTCAAGTCTGCTGATAACAAGAGCTGTTGTAATAGTTTTAGCAACAGAAAATGACACGGCGAAGATCACGGATATGACAAAAACAGCAGCGACACTTTTGAGATATATGTCGTCTAAAACTAAAGTTATTATTAAAGGTTACTCCTAGATTCTACGCCGAGGTTGCTGGTGTGATATACTGACTCAAAATACGCGTTGAGAAAAACATGCTGCATTGGAGCATCATTTTTATGCTGATGAGAAATTAAGTCTTATTTGCATTTAACTTTAATTTGCTGTCAGTCATCCAGTGGAAGATATCTTGGAGGCAATCACTGAGCTGGTTAAGGGAGCGATTTGTAACCGGTGTAGCCAAAGAAATGTAGATCTGTGTATCATCAGCATAAAAATGATGATCCATATTATGACTTTGGATAATAGAGCTTAGTGGCATGTTGTAGAGAGTGAAAAGCAAAGGCTCGGCCCAAAACATAACCCTGGGGAACACTACATAAAGTGGGAAGTGCCGCCGAAAATCAGTTCCCAATCCTAATGGTTTGGTATCTATCAGTTAGGTATGAAGAAAACCAGCTCAGAGCTGTGCCAGATATGCCATACCACTTTGATAAACGTTTAATTAGAATGTTATGATCAATGGTATTAAATGCTGCAGATAGATCAAGTAAGGTTGGGCAGTTACTTTACCATTATCAATGTTTAAGTTAATATAATTATGTACTTTTAAAACAGCTGTTTCTGTTGAATGAAATTGTTTATACACTGATGGTAACACATTAGGTACAACATCTGTGCTAATGTGAGACCTTAGATGGCTTGCTACAACCTTTTCTAGTAGTTTAGAAACAAAGCTAAGGTTAGGAATAGGTCTATAACTGTTTAGGTCTTGCTTAGGCAGGTTTGATTTCTTAGTAACTGGAATGACATGGGCGTATTTGATGTCATCAAGACTAAAGCCAGAGCAGTGATGCATTAATGTTACTTACCGAGTAATACATCGAGACATGCTTTTAGCAGTACACCAGTAGTCGTAACTGGATCAAGAGCACTGGACTTATTTGGGGAGGACATAATTATGTTCCTCACTTCATCAACTATAGCAGGTTCAAATTATATATGTAGAGAATTTACTTGTGGAGAGTCCGAATTTACAATACATAAAGTATGTCCGATATCAGACAAAATTACTTTCATCTGGCCTCAGCCCCCCCCCCCCCTCACCCCCACAGATGAAAGTGTGTAAACACTGATATGATGATATAGATATAATAACAGTATCGATCCAAAACGTAAAACATTGATGTCCGACTCCAGACAAAGCTGCCTCTGACCCTCCTCCAAATGAAAGTAATTTTGTCTGATATCGGACACCTACATTTTGAAATGATACCTAAGACGCTGATTATAGGCAATATAAGAGGTGTTTAGAGGTAAATAAAACAACAACAATAATAGTTCACACACAGCAATAACAGCTAAGGAGCATATCAGTCATCATTTTAGTAGCTGGATACTTTCTTTGAAGATCTATTAATATTTTATACTAGTATCAAGTCAAGTGGTTTCCACAGTATTTTTTTATGTAAACCATATTCTAAGTAAAATCGTGCAGCTGCCTAAATTTTACAGGGCTGTGTTATAGTATCGCCATCTTTGACATAAAACTTTAATGTCTATCGTTACAAATTATTCTCCATATTAACACACTTCAAAGTCAAACAACAGTGGCAGATGATATTTCTTTTTATATACAAAAACACATTTTATCAACCATCATTCTGTGATTCGTCATATTAAGATTCCGTTGTCATACAGAAGATATCATACACTCATGATAATCATCGTATACGTATGTGTAAATATATTTCGAAATATGTTTATGGGGTCACAGGAAGACGGCATATAACATGCCATTTGACCACCAAGTAACACACTTCATTTTTAAATTGGTTGTTTTGTGTTTGTTCACTGTTATGTTGTAGTTGTTGCAAAATAAATTAAATTGATTTTATTTAATTTAAGACAGAACACAAGTTGACAGTATAATATGTATAGCAATATTGGATTATATTTGCGCTGAGAAAAACACAAGCATCACATTGTATCCTAACTATATGAGCAGCACCTAACAAAAACAGATGCTTATTTCTTTGTGCATCATCGTGTGTAGACCTCTCCGTTGCCATAGTAACTAGTCGGCTGACATACCCTTTCTGTCAGGTGATGAGGAGTACACTTCTCGCTACCAGACACGTGGTTCTTACACACAAATTATCGTACAGATTTACGTCATTTCACTGATGCATTATACATAATAGTTTGTGCACAATAAAGGTAACAGTGGAGAGACATTACCGGAGAACCCTGTTTTATGATCTAACCATCCTCATGACAGAATGCAATCATTATTTTATAGAAGAAACACATCTATACACAGAATGATAATTACTGCTTAGGCTGAAGAATGTGTCTTGAACAAACATCCTAAGTCGACAATATTATGTCAAACATAATAGGACATTAATTATTTATATTACTTATTTTTCCGCAAAAAACACTACCTCTTCAGCCTTAAGCACTCATCATGAACTCCACCAGTGAACATTTGGCAATGATGGAAACGCATCTATAGAATAACCTATTGTTGAAACAAACCATTTGTTATACCTTATTCAAGTTAAACAATATGTGTATGGTTCTTAAATAAACTATGCTTTGTTCTACAATGAGAAGATAACTCTACCACTTTCATTACAGTGGATAACTGCCCTGCCTACAACAGAAATATTCATTTCCTACTGTATACAGCCATTTCATACATTTGCATAAATTAACAATGTATACAATGTTCCTATAAGTGCTATCTAGACTGGCTCAACATAACCTGCATCACATGACCAGCATCAAAGATGTACTTTATAATTTATTTTTTCATCAAACCCTCCACCCTCATAATATGTGACCTGGCTATTAAGTTGCAAAATTGTGAACTTGAATGTTGTACCTTTTTTAATTCCACAGATGATGAACTTTAAAATTATACCTCTTTTTAAATATATATATATTTCTATTTATTAAAAAAATTGAAGGTAACTTTAAAAAGCAAGGTTTTGAAAGACGAGGTAATTTGGACTCATATTGTCTGTTGTTCTTTAATCTCTGGGTTCATAAATGCAGGTATTTTATTAGTTTGGGATTATTTGTCGAGAAAAGTAAACTGGACACTGAAAGGTAAAAATATAATGTATGCATTAAGCTAAAATCAAAAAATTGCTGGAACATGACCTAGACAAAAATTTTTTGCTCGTGTCCAGAATAGACCTGGGCAACATGTGGAGGGTCAGATATTTGACTTATTGGATGCTGAATAACTTCCTTAATTCAACTGTTCCACTGTCATGGCTCTATGTGGCCCTTTGTCAAAACTGTCATAACACAACTGTTCCACTGATGTGGCCCAATGTCACAATAACAGCAGAACATGTTTGAACTAAGTGGCCTATTGTTACAACTGTCATACCACAATTGCTAGACTGGTACGGCCCAACGTAGTAACAACAGCAGTACAGGTTTGAGCTTTAGAGTGGTCCATCATCACAACTGCATTCACAGACCATTTGCCTGGAATGGCGAAATGTTATAATGATGACAGAACACATTTAAGTAGTTGTTGACTGTCACGGCTGCAACCGTCTGACTAGAGTGGCCCACCAATGTCACACTGGCCGAGATAGGCGGTGTGTAGAGTGGCCCAATGTTAGACTGGCCGAGATAGGCCATGTGTAGAGTGGCCCAACATCACACTGGCAGAGATAGAGTGTCTAGAGTGGCCCAATGTCACAGTGGTTGAGATAAACGGTGTCTAGAGTGGCCCAACGTCTGACTGGCTGAGACAGACGGTGTGCAGAAGACCCTATGATGCTGTGTTGGTCAGACACACAGTTTGCTGTGAGCCGGCATCACGTAGGAGAAGCCATCGAAGGTGTGGTCTGGACATTTGACGCTGGCACTGGTGTCTCCACCTGACTGTCCCACGGACGCTGTAAGAGAACACTCTGAATTAAACACAAAACCTCCACTATCCTGCGCAATGATGTACAGGGGAACCTCATTATCCTGCACAATGATGTACAGGGGAACCTCACTATCCTGCGCAATGATGTACAGGGGAACCTCATTATCCTGCACAATGATGTACAGGGGAACCTCATTATCCTGCACAATGATGTACAGGGGAACCTCATTATCCTGCACAATGATGTACAGGGGAACCTCACTATCCTGCGCAATGATGTACAGGGGAACCTCACTATCCTGCGCAATGATGTACAGGGGAACCTCACTATCCTGCGCAAAGATGTACAGGGGAACCTCACTATCCTGCGCAATGATGTACAGGGGAACCTCACTATCCTGCGCAATGATGTACAGGGGAACCTCACTATCCTGCGCAATGATGTACAGGGGAACCTCACTATCCTGCACAATGATGTACAGGGGAACCTCACTATCCTGCGCAATGATGTACAGGGGAACTTCACTATCCTGCACAATGATGTACAGGGGAACCTCACTATCCTGCGCAATGATGTACAGGGGAACCTCACTATCCTGCACAATGATGTACAGGGGAACCTCACTATCCTGCGCAATGATGTACAGGGGAACCTCACTATCCTGTTCAATAATGTACAGGGTAACCTCACTATCAAAGCCAGCCAGTTTCTCTATGTGGAATTAGCGAGCGCAGTAAGTTCTAACAGGAAGTCTGCTGTGTTGAACGTGAGAAAATGGGACATGGCTGAATGCTGCAGTTAACTCAGCCTGCTTCGGTCATATTGCCAATGAAGCTCATTTTGAAACTAGATGTTTTGTTTACTATTCGAACATGCTCCGGGGTCGAACCTTCCAAATTACGATCGTTGTTACGGGCTTACTAAACACAATTTGGTGGGCAGTATACCTTCAACACAGTTAGTATTGTCTTTAGAATATTACATTAATAAATGAAAAACTAGGAACAGAGTGCCTCCTTTTAAGGTCACCCTCGAAACCGTGCAAGAGTGATTAGAATGGGGAGGTGATCGTATTAGCAGGACTAATTTTGTATACTTTACTGTTACAAAAATAATTTGGGACTGTTCTAGGGTTATCTTAATTGTGAGGTTTTATTACCGTGGTGACCGTAAGGGGAGGTTTGATTTTGTATAACATTCTGTTTGTGTATAAATCAAATAAAATCATAAATGCATAAGATGTCGTTCCTAGTAATTGCACATAACATTTTTGTCTAAAAAAACAGATAAAGATTTGTTTCTAAAACGTCCATGATTAGGTATGTCGATTAGTGTTGATGTTAGCTGCAACATTTGCGGCTATGGCTGTGAGTTCCACACTGTCATGCCTATCACACTGAACAATCAATCATTCCTATTTTGCCTTGCTCGCAATATGCAAAGTAGATTACACTCACCACAGCAGAGGGATCTAATTGGCCGACATCAGTTCACCCATGTTACATTTACATCTGGCAATACGTTACACAATTATATGTACATGTAGGTAAACATGTAAGTATATTTCATTAAATAACATATTCCTACTGTAATTAAATGCATGCATGCTAAAGTCATACAGAACATGCAAAATTAAGAAAACAAGTCACCATATTATAATTCCAATTCTAAAATGTACTGTTTTTCGTAATTAATTGCATGCTTGCATTGCATTTTTTCACAAATATATCCACCACTTTTGCAGCCTGATTTTCTAATGTGACTTTCAAACAAATGGTCTACAGCAAATATAAATGCATTCTCTGGGCTAATTGAAAAACTACAGAGAAGGAAATGACAGTGAGAGGGGTCTTATACCTGGTACTGGTTCCTGCACAAACTCGGGATCAAAGTGCCGCAGATCCAGCTGTCCACTCTAAAACACAGAAAGCAACATGCCAATGTGTGTTTTATTTTATACTCACAACCTGTTTTAATACACTGCCTGATCTTGCACCGATTCATGTGACACGTCCTAGCCATAGAACGATATACACAGTGCAGACAGCACGGTTCTTAATGTGTTTTTTGCAAGATTTGGATTTTGCCGGTCTATTTTCGTGAGTACTTCACTCAAAACGAGTTATTTAACAATTTGCCTCCATCATATTGACACAGTTTGTTCTCCCACACACACACACACACACACACACACACACACACACACACACACACACACAAACAACCAACAGATTTTGTTAAAAAAACTGACAACTTTGCGTACGCAACTTAGTCACATTAACTTGACATCAATTAAAGATATTTACATACTACATGGACTGAAATATGTAAATATTATTTAAACATCCATGAAATCGATGAAATAAATCTTGTGTGAGAATCACTTATCAGAAATCCAATTTCAAATTCATTGCTAATCTGTTATAACAAAACTATGTTTTGTGTCACATTCAGGGGGTGTGAGGATAACTGCAAGAATAACACGACATATGACCTCTGCATTGGCAGAGAAACAGTGCTCAGTTCATGTTTGTAAAAAATAACTGAGTGAGAAGAACTGCAAGAGAGAATAAAGTACAACAGGAAAGAAAAACAGTTTAAACATCCTTCCCTCTGGTGAACCTACCACGTTGGGGTTGTAGGGAGGTTTGATGTTCTTCTCTGTCAGCTGAGTCCAGTTGATGCATGAGAAGAAGCAGTGGCATGAGATCTCGTCAAAGTCTCCCTTTGACCCGAGTCGCTTGTCCTTCTGCTTCTGCAGCAACTGCACAGACCCCACACAGCACTGATAACACAGACCCCACACAGCACTGATAACACAGACCCCACACAGCACTGATAACACAGACCCCACACAGCACTGATAACACAGACCCCACACAGCACTGATAACACAGACCCCACACAGCACTGATAACACAGACCCCACACAGCACTGATAACACAGACCCCACACAGCACTGATAACACAGACCCCACACAGCACTGATAACACAGACCCCACACAGCACTGATAACACAGACCGCACACAGCACTGATAACACAGACCCCACACAGCACTGATAACACAGACCCCACGCAGCACTGATAACACAGACCCCACACAGCACTGATAACACAGACCCCACACAGCACTGATAACACAGACCCCACACTGCACTGATAATACAGACCGCAAACAGCACTGATAACACAGACCGCACACAGCATTGATAACACAGACTGCACACAGCATTGATAATGCAGACCCCACACAGCATTGATAAGGCAGACCCCACACAGCACTGATAACACAGACCGCACACAACACTGATAACACAGACCCCACACAGCACTGATAACACAGACCCCACATGGCATTGATAACACAGACCCCACATGGCACTGATAACACAGACCGCACACGGCAGTGATAACACAGACCCCACACGGCACTGATAACACAGACCGCACACGGCACTGATAACACAGACCCCACACGGCATTGATAACACAGACCGCACACAGCATTGATAACACAGACCCCACACAGCACTGATAACACAGACCGCACACAGCACTGATAACACAGACCGCACACAGCACTGATAACAGACCACACACAGCACTGATAACACAGACCCCACACAGCATTGATAACAGACCGCACACAGCATTGATAACACAGACCCCACACAGCACTGATAACACAGACCGCACACAGCACTGATAACACAGACCGCACACAGCACTGATAACACAGACCCCACACAGCACTGATAACACAGACCGCACACAGCATTGAAACACAGACCGCACACAGCACTGATAACACAGACCGCACATAGCACTGATAACACAGACCGCACACAGCACTGATAACACAGACCGCACACAGCATCAATAATACATACAGTGCACAGCTTTAATAACAGACAGCACACACAGAGTTAATAACAGACAGCACACACAGAGCTAATAACAGACAGCACACACAGAGTTAATAACAGACAGCACAGACAGAGTTAATAACAGACACAGATTTAACAACACATACAGCACACATAGTTTTAATAACACCTGTTGGTGACAAGGCAACAACGGTGACTCGACATCAAGATGTTAGTCCTTGCAGAACTGCAGGATCTCAAGGTTGGTCATTTTATTCTGCCATTTTATGCCAAGGATCGTTCACAGGCAACAACGATGAAAACTTTTGAGTTTCCACTCTTGCTTGCGGTACGTTGTCCATGCCTCTGAGCCATACAATAAAAAGCTGACACCACAAACCTTCTCCAGGATGTCCTTGGCAGCAGCCGAACTAGTCTTGCCTCGGAACTGCAGCGTGTGGTGAAGAATTTTGTCGTACATCTCATTCAGGTCTCGGGCGTAGAATGGTGGCTGAAAAATAACCGTTCTAGTGTGAAACTGCAGACGACCAACAGAACAAAAATGACGTATTATAATGAAACTTGTTGATAATATAACAATCACACTCATATATATATGGCTCGTATTAAACTGTCACAATGCAACATTGCTGGGTGCTGACCCTTATAAGATCTGTGTTGTGTAGTGTCATATGCAGATCTCTCCAGATCATCCCTAATGTGTTACAAATCATATTACTGCAAACACAGTGAAACTATAACATTGATTACATCACTGATAACTCAGTAAACTAGAGTATTGGCCAGCTCAAAGTACTCGCCAGACCAAAGTACTCAATATTCCAAAAGTACTTGCCACACTGAAGTACTCACCAGCCCAAAGAGCATCTCGTAGAGGACGGAGCCGAGACACCACCAGTCGACCGTCCTGTCATAAGGCTGCTTCAGGAGCACCTCAGGCGCCAGGTACTGCAAACAGACAGCACAGGTATGACCAATAAATATACAGTCAAATCTTGCTGTATGGTTACCTCAATAATACAGCCAACTCGCAATTAAGGTCACTCTAGGGTAGTCCCAAATTATTTCTGTAGCAGTAAGGCATACAAACTTATTCTTTCCAAAATGGTCACCTCGCCATTCAGGCCACTTTTGTCCAGTGACCTTAATAGCAAGGTTCCATTATATACAAGTACAGTGGGACACTCATATAAGAAGATTCCTGACTGTGCAAGGTTACAGAGGATGTCCAGTTCTCCCTCTCTGGTGGAGTCGTTCACCACTCAATTCTCTCTCAAAAGCACAGCGTATCAAAAACATATAAGTAACTAAATATAAACACGTAGCGTTGTTTTAATAATAATACTAAGATAACTTCTACTGCTCCTAAATCCTCAGAAACCAAGCTGAGAGGCGCATCAACAGTTGTTAGATGAGAGGCCAGTGGTGTCAGGAGGTGAATGAACAAAGGAGAGAGGACCTCGGTGGAAATGGTGCTGGAGTATTGTAGAAATAAATCATCCCTGTAGAGACTACTTTGTGTAAATTTCTGCCAAGATCTCGATGTAAGCTATCCAGCAAGACCGCAGTACAAACCTCGGGTGTTCCGCAGAATGTTGATGTAGTGTCACGCCCTTCAATGCCTTCTTTGCACAGACCAAAGTCTGTCAACACTATGTGACCCTGAAATGACAATGCAACAATACAATACAAATTTACTACCGGTGTGGTCTTGTCAAATAAGGTGCTTCGAGATATTCTCTGAACTACCAAAAGATATATTTACTGCTGAGGGCAGTTCTACTAGGGTGGTCTACAGGCTGTTGGGAAAACTAAAACATTTACTGGTAAATGACCTCTGTGTCTTTATGATACTATAAAGTAAATACTGTCTAAGCAGCAGGTGCTTTAGGTAATAACAGTCAGGATAGTTATCCGCACATAACTGTGTGTGTGTGTGTGTGTGTGTGTGTGTGTGTGTGTGTGTGTGTGTAAAGTATAACATGGAGTTTTAATTGCTAATTCACTTACCTGAGAATCTAGTAAAATGTTTTCTGGCTTGAGATCTCTACAAACAATCAAATATACAATACATAAACCACTATAGTGCTAAATTCCTTGGAAACATGAGCTCAGAGGCACATCAAAACAAACGGATTATGCAATCTCTAAGAGTATATAATAATAAAGGTGCCAACAGATGGACGAATATGTTAAGGATAGCATTGGCCATAGGATAGCATTGGCCATAGGATAGCATTGGTCATAGGATAGCATTGGTCACTAACAATGTAGGCTGATGTTTCTAAAGACAGCTCAAATGCAGAACACATACTTTGATTAGAAGAGAATTCAGAATGTAGTGAAATATATAACTGATCAATACAACATATACTGGAGTTGCTATAAAACTACAAATCCCAATTACTGCATCTAATTATGTAAAAGTTTTACAATGTTATCATAGAAGTTATTGTGGCCACACTAGATGAGTATTATGTACTGACTGACCTGTAGATTATATTTTTCGAGTGGAGATAGCCGAGTGCACTGGCAATCTCGGCGGCGTAGAACCTGGCTCGTGCTTCACTGAAGTAATGGTCATGTTGGAGGTGATAGAAGAGCTACAGTGAAGAGAAAGTATCACGTTACAACGTCACGTACTGGGTGGACAACAGAAATATCAATTTCAATGTAGCAAACTTCTAAGAGATTCTTCGTTTCATATGGTCTACAATATGGACGTAACATCTGAAAGTAATTATCTTGATACCCAAAGTAGTAGACATTACACATATACAGTAAAGTTTGTTGGAGTCTGGAAGTTGTAAGATCTTACCTCACCGCCACTGATATAATCCAGCACAAAGTAAAGTAAGATCTTACCTTGCCACCATTGATATAATCCAGCACAAAGTAAGATCTTACCTCACCGCCATTGATATAATCCAGCACAAAGTAAAGTAAGATCTTACCTCGCCACCATTGATATAATCCAGCACAAAGTAAAGTAAGATCTTACCTCACCACCATTGATGTAATCCAACACAAAGTAAAGTAAGATCTTACCTTGCCACCATTGATGTAATCCAGCACAAAGTAGAGTAAGATCTTACCTCGCCACCATTGATGTAATCCAGCACAAAGTAGAGTAAGATATTACCTCGCCACCATTGATGTAATCCACCACAAAGTAGAGTAAGATCTTACCTCACCACCATTGATATAATCCAGCACAAAGTAAAGTAAGATCTTACCTCACCACCATTAATGTAATCTAGCATAAAGTAAAGTAAGATCTTACCTTGCCACCATAGATGTAATCCAGCACAAAGTACAGTAAGATCTTACCTCGCCACCATTGATGTAATCCAGCACAAAGTAGAGTAAGATATTACCTCGCCACCATTGATGTAATCCACCACAAAGTAGAGTAAGATCTTACCTCGCCACCATTGATGTAATCCATCACAAAGTAAAGTAAGATCTTACCTTGCCACCATTGATGTAATCCAGCACAAAGTAGAGTAAGATCTTACCTCGCCACCATTGATGTAATCCAACACAAAGTAGAGTAAGATATTACCTCGCCACCATTGATGTAATCCACCACAAAGTAGAGTAAGATCTTACCTCACCACCATTGATGTAATCCAACACAAAGTAGAGTAAGATCTTACCTCGCCACCATTGATGTAATCCAACACAAAGTAGAGTAAGATCTTACCTCGCCACCATTGATGTAATCCAACACAAAGTAGAGTTTGTTGGGGGTCTGGAAGGAGTAGTGCATGCCGACGAGGAAGGAATGTTTCACGTTAATCACAAGGACGTTGCGTTCAGACATGATGTGTTTCGTTTCGTTCTTCTTCACAATGTGAGACTTGTTAAGGACCTTCACCGCGTACAGCCGTCCCTCAGCCTTGTGTCGTGCCAGCAACACCTGTCATTGGTACCAGATGTCTCAGTGTATATACTGGTGTATCCTAATGTTTTATGCTGTTTTAACAAAAACCTGACAAAATTCTTCTGCAATATAGCCATGTTCTAAATCTGTATCACATGTGTGTTCAAGGTCGTGGTAACAAACTGTTAGAAAAGTTGTTCTCAGTGAAGTACTTACGAAAATAAACAACAACATCCAAATCACGTAAAAGTGCTGTACGTCAAAACCAAGCATCCTATTTGCACTGCGTATATCGTTCTATGGCTAGAGCGTGTCACATGAATTAGTGCAAGATCAGACAGTGTATCAAAATAGGTCACAAGTGTTACAACACGAGATTGCAATTACATGATTTCTCAAATTATCTAGCATACATGAAAAACATTATTGCAACTTCATTTTATAGTAATATATTGATTTTTATATATATTGATCATTCTTAATTTATTTTAAAGCAAATTGAAACTCTTAGTTTTCCATGCTTACTTGTTTTAACTACTTGATGATTATATACATTTTTTATAGAGTAGTTAACGACTGACATTGATATTTTATCTTACATAAACAATGTATTTTTAACGTAAACAATTTTGCTTTAATCTACTGATGTGTATAAGTTATGTATGTTTGTATTTTAACATTTTACGAACACCATCCCAATTTCTCTTGGAAGGAATGTTTCCAAGACAAGTTGAGATTGTGTTCATATGAACAGGTCTACCAAGGGGTTAATAGTAAATCACTTTGAACAGTCCAAAGAACATACCTTTTAAGGTAACAAACTGTCTGTGATATTAGATGAAACATATTGAACACTATCAAAAACTCAAGTAAACCCACCTTGCCAAAGTAAACCCACCTTGCCAAAGTACACCCACCTTGCCAAAGTAAACCCACCTTGCCAAAGTAAACCCACCTTGCCAAAGTAAACCCACCTTGCCAAAGTACACCCACCTTGCCAAAGTAAACCCACCTTGCCAAAGTAAACCCACCTTGCCAAAGTAAACACACCTTGCCAAAGTAAACCCACCTTGCCAAAGTAAACACACCTTGCCAAAGTAAACCCACCTTGCCAAAGTACACCCACCTTGCCAAAGTACACCCACCTTGCAAAAGTACACCCACCTTGCCAAAGTAAACCCACCTTGCCAAAGTAAACCCACCTTGCCAAAGTAAACCCACCTTGCCAAAGTAAACCCACCTTGCCAAAGTAACCCACCTTGCCAAAGTAAACCCACCTTGCCAAAGTAAACCCACCCAAAGTAAACCCACCTTGCCAAAGTACACCCACCTTGCCAAAGTAAACCCACCTTGCCAAAGTAAACCCACCTTGCCAAAGTAAACCCACCTTGCCAAAGTAAACCCACCTTGCCAAAGTAAACCACCTTGCCAAAGTAAACCCACCTTGCCAATGTAAACCCACCTTGCCAAAGTACACCCACCTTGCCAAAGTACACCCACCTTGCCAAAGTACACCCACCTTGCCCACCCACCTTGCCAGTAACACCCACCTTGCCAAAGTACACCCACCTTGCCAAAGTAACACCCACCTTGCCAAAGTAAACCCACCTTGCCAAAGTACACCCACCTTGCCAAAGTAAACCCACCTTGCCAAAGTAAACCCACCTTGCCAAAGTAAACCCACCTTGCCAAAGTACACCCACCTTGCCAAAGTAAACCCACCTTGCCAAAGTAAACCCACCTTGCCAAAGTACACCCACCTTGCCAAAGTAAACCCACCTTGCCAAAGTAAACCCACCTTGCCAAAGTACACCCACCTTGCCAAAGTAAACCCACCTTGCCAAAGTACACCCACCTTGCCAAAGTAAACCCACTTTGCCAAAGTAAACCCACCTTGCCAAAGTAAACCCACCTTGCCAAAGTACACCCACCTTGCCAAAGTAAACCCACCTTGCCAAAGTAAACCCACCTTGCCAAAGTAAACCCACCTTGCCAAAGTAAACCCACCTTGCCAAAGTAAACCCACCTTTGCCAAAGTAAACCCACCTTGCCAAAGTACACCCACCTTGCCACCCACCTTGCCAAAGTAAACCCACCTTGCCAAAGTAAACCCACCTTGCCAAAGTAAACCCACCTTGCCAAAGTACACCCACCTTGCCAAAGTAAACCCACCTTGCCAAAGTAAACCCACCTTGCCAAAGTAAACCACCTTGCCAAAGTAAACCCACCTTGCCAAAGTAAACACACCTTGCCAAAGTAAACCCACCTTGCCAAAGTACACCCACCTTGCCAAAGTAACCCACCTTGCAAAGTACACCCACCTTGCCAAAGTACACCCACCTTGCCAAAGTAAACCCACCTTGCCAAAGTAAACCCACCTTGCCAAAGTAAACCCACCTTGCCAAAGTAAACCCACCTTGCCAAAGTAAACCCACCTTGCCAAAGTAAACCCACCTTGCCAAAGTACACCCACCTTGCCAAAGTAAACCCACCTTGCCAAAGTAAACCCACCTTGTCAAAGTAAACCCACCTTGCCAAAGTAAACCCACCTTGCCAAAGTAAACCCACCTTGCCAAAGTAAACCCACCTTGCCAAAATACACCCACCTTGCCAAAGTAAACCCACCTTGCCAAAGTACACCCACCTTGCCAAAGTAAACCCACCTTGCCAAAGTACACCCACCTTGCCAAAGCTGCCTTTACCTATCATCTTCAAGAACTCAAAATCACCGGGTTTGGCCCTGAAACATGTTAGTCTGGCAGTGAAATACTGCTTTGAGGGTGAACCTTGCATTTGGGTCCGGACAAAGTTTTTTGGCAGTTTCTATATCTCTGATGTGCCCTTATAAGGAATCCGAATGATGCCACCCTGGCACCCTTCAGTATTTTTCAGCATTTTTTCAAATTAGTGTCGCCATTACCAAATATTATATTTTCTTCAATATCTCAGTAATTATATACACCTGAACAACAAATGAGGTGTCTAGATCCATGCTTGGACGGTCTGTGGTACTGCTCAGGATGTTTCCCAAAGGATACAACACTCCACTACCCAAAATATGAAAATTAGATGCCGCCATTTGCAAAATATTTAACTCTCAAGCTATTCCAGTAAGTATGCTTGATAGCAAAACAAACGATATGTCTCTACCTGTGTTTTGAGGATATGTAGTATCGACGATGATATTCACATAACTGTCCTGCAAACCAAGTTCCACTTAATATGCAAATTAGCAGCAGCCATTGAACAAAATCAATGTTTTGTCAATATATTCGGAACTATTTATGAGTGTTTCAAATGAGGTGTCTAAACCCATGTTCACAGGGTCAGTAGTTTCGATAGTATCGTCCAAACTGTAGCGGGAGCATTCAATGTATCAAGTACAACAATACAATAAAATGTTTTTAAAATATTTTTGTAATAAAATAATGAACTGGTCCTGGCATATCTGAACAGGAAACAAGTTGTTGCCTATTTCGTTGCTGTTGGCTACTTCAACTATGCCAGATATGGTACACAAACTGAAGGTCGATGGAGGCTCTACCAACGGATATTCTTCACGGGTTCATGAAGGGTGAACATGTGATGCGCCATAAATCAGGACTGTGAAATAGCATGTGGTCTGATATGGTCAAAAGACCCATATACATGAGGTATGGCCAAACGGAATAACTCTCAGGCTATTCCAGCTTAAAAGGACGCCACTGAACATGTTGCAAAGTTTTTTAAGACGTTGCTGACATAGCAAATGGGAACAAGCAGACGGACGTGACTGCACAGCCATCAAGCATCCAGTCTGATCGACAAGACCAAAGATAAGGGAACAACTTCAGGCATGCATCTGATCACCCAATCGGCACCATAAACATTGTCACCGGCAGAACAGCTCCAGACAATTTGTCAGCAGCTTGTTGAAAAGGAACAAACTGAAATGCTACCAACCACACAAAAGCCTGTCATGACTGGTCGGGACCCTGTCTCAGAAGAACTATGTCATGACGTTCCAACAAACCGAAATGATCTTCTGACTACACATGAGGAGGCGGACGTGATCATAATTAAAAAACTGACACAAGTAGCCCATCACCATCACATGCGATGACACCTGTGTTCGCCCTGCCCCCCTCCATTACTACACACAACTCAGTCTTACCAGCAGACTTACAATCGAGTGCACCACTTCGCCGGGCTCAATTCCAGATAGCCATTTGGAAGTAAGCCCTTGATTCCTTGCCTCGAAGCAGGACCTTCGCCAGGATTGTGAACTTTTCAAATTTCCCATTCTCATTTTTTTTATTTTCTCATTACGCTAATGAAAAACCCCGTTAAACATGCATTGGTCATTGGCGTCGGAACATGCTGAATATTCAGGGGGTGAGGCTCTCCGAAAACATCCAACTGCACCCCATCCTGAGACTCACAAAATGCTCAAACTGCAAACTATACTCATGCACTCGCTTTCACTCTTGGTATGAGGCCAATTTTTATGACAATTTAGATTCTGTTTTTATCTTGTTATCGAGGAAATAAAGCCACGTTATGGTCCAACACAAGATTGTGGTATCAAAAAAATAAAATCTCTTTCTCCAACTTGATCAATAGACTATTTATTTGAAAAAGAAAAACTTGTTGCAATTTAAAACCCTTCCAATAACAGGACGACAGGTCTCTGGCTAAGGCCCTGTCATGAAGTATGGATGGACACGTGATGACGCAATGAAGTATGGATAGACACGTGATGACGCAATGAAGTATGGATGACACGTGATGACGCAATGAAGTATGGATGGACACGTGATGACACAATGAAGTATAGATGGACACGTGATGACGCAATGAAGTATGGATGGACACGTGATGACGCAATGAAGTATGGATGGACACGTGATGACGCAATGAAGTACGGATGGACAAGTGATGATGCAATGAAGTACGGATGGACACGTGATGACGCAATGAAGTATGGATGGACACATGATGATGCAATGAAGTACGGATGGACACGTGATGATGCAATGAAGTACAGACGGTCACGTGATGACGCAATGAAGTATGGATGGTCACGTGATGATGCAATGAAGTATGGATGAACACGTGCTGACGCAATGAAGTATGGATGGACACGTGATGACGCAATGAAGTATGGATGGACACGTGATGACGCAATGAAGTATGGATGGACACGTGATGACGCAATGAAGTATGGATGGACACGTGATGACGCAATGAAGTATGGATGGACACGTGATGACGCAATGAAGTACGGATGGACACTTGATGACGCAATGAAGTACGGAAGGACACGTGATGACGCAATGAAGTATGGATGGACACGTGTTGATGCAATGAAGTATGGATGGACACGTGATGACACAATGAAGTATGGATGGTCACTTGATGACGCAATGAAGTACAGACGGTCACGTGATGATGCAATGAAGTACGGATGGAGACGTGATGACTGAATGGACGTGATGTCACTCACTTGATGACGCAATGAAGTACAGACGGTCACGTGATGATGCAATGAAGTATGGATGGAGACGTGATGATGCAATGAAGTACAGACGGTCACGTGATGATACAATGAAGTACGGATGGTCACGTGATGACGCAATGAATTATGGATGGATACGTGATGAATTACGGATGGACACGTGATGACGCAATGAAGTATGGATGGACACGTGATGATGCAATGAAGTATGGATGGACACGTGATGATACAATGAAGTACGGATGGTCACGTGATGATGCAATGAAGTACAGACGGTCACGTGATGATACAATGAAGTACGGATGGTCACGTGATGACGCAATGAATTATGGATGGATACGTGATGAATTACGGATGGACACGTGATGACGCAATGAAGTATGGATGGACACGTGATGATGCAATGAAGTATGGATGGACACGTGATGACGCAATAAAGTATGGATGGACACGTGATGATGCAATGAAGTACGGATGGACACGTGATGATGCAATGAAGTACGGATGGACACGTGATGACGCAATGAAGTATGGATGGACACGTGATGACGCAATGAAGTATGGATGGTCACGTGATGACACAATGAAGTATGGATGGTCACGTGATGACGCAATGAAGTACAGATGGTCACGTGATGACGCAATGAAGTATGGATGGTCACGTGATGACACAATGAAGTATGGATGGTCACGTGATGACGCAATGAAGTACAGATGGTCACGTGATGACGCAATGAAGTACGGATGGACACGTGATGACGCAATGAAGTACAGATGGTCACGTGATGACACAATGAAGTACGGATGGTCACGTGATGACGCAATGAAGTATGGATGGATACGTGATGACGCAATGAAGTACGGATGGACACGTGATGATGCAATGAAGTAGGGATGGACACGTGATGATGCAATGAAGTATGGATGGACACGTGGTGACGCAATAAAGTATGGTTGGACACGTGATGACACAATGAAGTACGGATGGACACGTGATGACGCAATGAAGTACGGATGGACACGTGATGACGCAATGAAGTACAGACGGTCACGTGATGATGCAATGAAGTACGGATCACGTGATGACGCAATGAAGTATGGATGGACACATGATGACACAATGAAGTATGGATGGTCACGTGATGACGCAATGAAGTATGGATGGTCACGTGATGATGCAATGAAGTATGGATGGTCACGTGATGACGCAATGAAGTATGGATGGTCACGTGATGACGCAATGAAGTATGGATGGACACGTGATGACGCAATGAAGTATGGATGAACACATGATGACGCAATGAAGTATGGATGGACACGTGATGATGCAATGAAGTATGGATGGACACATGATGATGCAATGAAGCATGGATGGACACGTGATGATGCAATGAAGTATGGATGGACACGTGATGAAGCAATGGAGTATGGATGGACACGTGTTGATGCAATGAAGTATGGATGAACACGTGATGACGCAATAAAGTATGGATGGACACGTGATGACGCAATGAAGTATGGATGGACACGTGATGACGCAATAAAGTATGGATGGACACGTGATGACGCAATGAAGTATGGATGGACACGTGATGACGCAATGGAGTATGGATGGACACATGATGATGCAATGAAGCATGGATGGACACGTGATGACGCAATAAAGTATGGATGGACACGTGATGATGCAATGAAGTATGGATGGACACATGATGATGCAATGAAGCATGGATGGACACGTGATGAAGCAATGAAGTATGGATGGTCACGTGATGACGCAATGAAGTATGGATGGACACGTGATGACGCAATGAAGTATGGATGAACACGTGATGACGCAATGAAGTATGGATGGACACGTGATGACGCAATGAAGTATGGATGAACACATGATGACGCAATGAAGTATGGATGGACACGTGATGATGCAATGAAGTATGGATGGACACATGATGATGCAATGAAGCATGGATGGACACGTGATGATGCAATGAAGTATGGATGGACACGTGATGAAGCAATGGAGTATGGATGGTCACGTGATGACACAATGAAGTATGGATGGACACGTGATAACGCAATGAAGCATGGATGGACACGTGATGATGCAATGAAGTATGGATGAACATGTGATGAAGCAATGGAGTATGGATGGTCACGTGATGACACAATGAAGTATGGATGGACAAGTGATGATGCAATGAAATAACATTGCCATCTAGTGTCTTTATCGCCCTACTTCAAATTCTGGAATTAGTCAGATGTAGATGTTTGGAAATGTGGGCGCCCAAAAACAACATGGAGAACCGTGGAGGCGGAGTCGAGGGAAATGAACCACAGCTGGGGCGCCATACAGCGAATGGCCGGAGACAAACAGGGGCGGAGGAATTTTGATGCTGCCCTAAACGCCAGACGGCATAACGGGTAGTAAGTAAGAAAGATGTTCATGCAGTTGGAAATGCTGTCATAGTTTCGAAGATATTGACAAAACATCGATTTGTCTGAATGGCTGCGGTTAATTTACATATTAAGTGAAAAGTGATTGGCAAAACTACCCTACTATCTGAATGTCCTCGTCGATATCGTATACTCTCAAAACTACCCTACTATCTGAATGTCCTCGTCGATATCGTATACTGTCAAAACTACCCTACTATCTGAATGTCCTCGTCGATATCATATACTGTCAAAACTACCCTACTATCTGAATATCCTCGTCGATATCGTATACTCTCAAAACTACCCTATTATCTGAATGTCCTCGTCGATATCGTATACCCTCAAAACTACTCTACTATCTGAATGTCCTCGTCGATATCGTATACTCTCAAAATGCAGGCATAGGCACTTCGTCCTGTTTGCTATCACGCATACTTACTGCGATATAGGCCGATTTCAATATTTTGCATATGGCACCACCCAATTTTCATATTTTGGGTAGTGGAGTATTGTATCCTTTTGGAAACATCCCGAGTAGTACCACATACCTTCAAAACATGGGTGTAGACACCTCATTTGTTGTGCTGTTGTCAGTAGTTACTGAGATATTGACGAAAATAAAATATTTGGTAATGGTGACACTAATTTGCATATTTTGAAAAATGCTGAAGGGTGCCAGTGTGGCATCATTCGGATTCCTTATAAGGACACATCATAGATATAGTAAAAGTTTGACCGGACCCAACTGCAAGGATGTCTGCTCTACTGCCAGACTACGTAGTGTGTTTGATGAATTATTTTATCACTTTGCTTCATGGAACATAAGCAGCATAACAAAGACATTTTGATGGCAACATTTTTAAAACAGTATTACAAAATTCCTTTTTATTTAAAGAAACTAAAATTATTTAAAGGCATCAAACATTTTTGAATGACCATTCATTAATTAAGGACACAGGCTCTCCACAAAAAACTATATGTCTTAGCTTGACCAAAAGAAGGTCAGACATTACATAATAATCAATTTGCACAATGGTAACCAGATAATTCTTTGAAATTCTGGCAGGAGTAGTGTTGTGGAGTCCCACAGAAATTTTAATTCATATTTCATTTTTTTACACATAATATTAAGAATTTTTTTATTAAAGTAAACTTACCGTGGTTCTTCTGACGGGCCCAAATTGACTAGATTGGTCATGTCCTCACTGTCCTTCTGAAACAACATGTAGGATACAAATCATAACTGGCTCAAACATGTTAACAAACTACAGCAATGGTAGACTGCCTAAATAATAACCATAATATAATAAAGTGTATATTTATATAGCAGTCCTCGTGGCAGAACTGTCTTATCTCTGCATTATGCACCATCAGGCATGAACAGGAATCATTACTGTGAATGTACTCTTTTTCGGTTTGTCTGTCTGCACATCTGTGCATCAGCCTGTCTTTTTATCAAACCCGCTTTCTACCTAAGTATCCATAAATATCTGACATATTTTCTTTAACCCTCTTTCCTTCTCTTCCTGTCTACCTCTCCTCGTGCCATCTCTCCACCTCCCTTCCTTTCTTCCTGTATACCTCTCCTCATGCCATCTCTCCACCTCCCTTCCTTTCTTCCTGTATACCTCTCCTCATGCCATCTCTCCACCTCCCTTCCCCTATTCCTGTATACCTCTCCTCATGCCATCTCTCCACCTCTCTTCCCCTCTTCCTGTATACCTCTCCTCATGCCATCTCTCCACCTCCCTTCCCCTCTTCCTGTATACCTCTCCTCATGCCATCTCTCCACCTCCCTTCCCTTCTTCCTAACTCCTCAGTCCCCATCTCTGTGCCCTTTCTGACTTTGCTCTGTCTCTCTGTCCCTGTGTCTCTTCTGTCGCTCAAGTTTGAGATTAGTACCTTATTATAAGTTTATAACTTCTTATATACTCCCTCTCCACCTATACTTTCACTATTGCACAATATCCTCATATACACATGACTTGCTGTTTGTTCTATGATACGTCTTGGAACCAATAAATAAATCTGAGTTGCGATGGAAGTTGTCCTGACCTGGCCAGGTGAGTCGAGTGCGTCATCATCCTCCTCACTGCCACCGTCCAAGTGGAAGAAGGCTCGCACGTCAGCACTGCAACAACAACACAGCCACCACTGCAGGACATCACAGCGAATACACGAGGAGCACTAGTTCCTGTGCTGCGGTATCGAACCCTGGACAAGTTAGTTCACCCTGCGTTGCTCCAGTTCACCCAGCTGTATGAGTACCTGGCTATAGCCAGTGGTGGGTATTTGTGTACGAACAGTCTACGCGCATTAATTGCAGTGTGGCTGGATGTTTCCCAGAGATGCCGAGATGGTGTTCGATTGAACATGTCTGCCAGGGAGCAGCGTTCGAAATAGCACTTGTCCGTTTGTCCGTGACAAGTGATTTTTCACCCGAACAAGTGAAATGACCCTATATGGTTATCTGGTGGACAAGTGAAAATTTACAGTAAATAGTGACGCGTGCAACATTGCAAACTTTTTATTTGAGGAAATTCAAACGTAAATGAAGTTCGCTAGCAATCGCGCGCATTCCAATTGTGGTAGCGTGTCGGCGTCTTGTTGTTCCGCCGCCAGTGTGTTGTACGTCAGTGTTCGACCGAGTTTAGTGCCTGTGTTAACAGGGTCATCCACTGAGCGCACCGACCTAGCTCTGTCATACGCGTAGGACAGACTCCGCATCAGCCATCGTTGATCGAGGCTGTATTTCACACAATCGTAAATCGTTCAGTTTGGCCGACGTACAACTTGCTTCCACTCACGGATCATATTTGATGAACTTTGGAAATAGTAGACATTGTATTGCTACCTGTTATTTGAATAACTATATAGTTTTAACCATTATTACGCCTAACTCACACGAACTCGGCAGTCTTCCAAGTCATCGAATGTTAGCTGATCCAGATCGGTGACAATTTTCAAAACTTGTAACTGGCTCTCCGGTAAATCTATGGTGCTGGTTGATATACGGAATATTAATGAAATTTCAGAAATGTTGTTGTATCTATGTAACATTTATTTTAACCATAAATTGCGAGTTTTCGAAACCGAATTATGCAAGATGCGTGGCCGGGGACAGGGTGCCAACTGCCGTTGACATATCAGCTTCCGCCAACTACGGCGGTCTGTGTGCGGCAGCAACATTACGACATAACTAAATCTAAAAATTATATTCCGCGTGGTAAATGTAATTCGGGCACCGTTAAAACTGTTTTATCATCATTTAAATGGTAATATAACATTTAGGAAAAACTATGCGTTTGTTTGCTGATGATCAATTGAATATTATCTTCGTTTGCAAAATACAGAACTTTGTTAATATTGAAGTTAATAGAGGTTTAACAAAATATTATCAGATTATATAGTTTATTATGATTTTTGTGACAACAATGGTTTTGCATTGGTTGTGTTCCTGGTTGAGTGGCATCTTCAATAACAAACTGATGCCAAAATTTACAGCAGTGTTATATGTTATTTATATATATATACCATATTAAACATAAACAGTTTTTGCAACATTATAAAACAAATAGCAAGGAAAACAATTGTCTCATTCCTATCATCGTAATAATTATTTGTTATTGATAAAAGCGTTCATATCAGCATCACTAAAATATTGGTATGCATCATGTAACTTATCTACTTTTAATAATCGTGATGAATAATAATGGACCAAAAAATAGTGGTAAATATAATTTTGCAATTTCAAAATTTGCAGATTAAAGGAAATAAAAACAAGGTGTTAGTTAAAATCCGTTTTCCATGTGTACACAAAGTTTAACATTGTATGTAACATTCGAGAACATTAAAAAAATACAGAAAAATACATTTGTAGCATTGTAGCGATTCCCGCAGAAAATAAAAATTTAATGAGCTAGGCGATCACGTGGTATCGTAACGTCACATATGACCCACACTCGCAGCAGGCCGACCCTTTCCATGCATTCTGAGGATGTTTACAAGGATAGTTTTTGGATAGAAACGAGCATCAGAATGAGTTATTCTGCAATATACAAACACTAGTCATCATAGAGGAACAAGCAGTTATCTTACGGTTCAACATGAATCCAATTTTATTCAAAACAATGAATGCGAATGTGCCTACAAGTCGACTAGGTTTCGTCGAGCTTGGGCTCATTTTCAGATTAATTATATCGAATGCAACCAACGGGAGATAATCTACACCAATATACATACATGTCAAACATATATCGTATCCAGCTACAGAAAGTAACGTGTATAATCTCATAATATCACTAGAATATCGATGTATGAAGGAGGAGTTGTACAATTTATCATAACAACTTAAATCAGTCAGCAAATTCCTGTCGGTCCTGCTAGCTCAGTTGGTAAATGCGTTGGTTCCTTGGCATTTATTTTGCAATTGGGTGACTCCGGTTCAATCCCGACACCAAACCATTGATTTTCTTTTCACTTTTTTGGGTTTATGTTTTCAAGAAGTAATATAAACCAAATCATTGTTATACTATGATGCACTGTTTGTATATTTTTTACTTTTTGTAGTACACTGTAATTATTTATTCGCCACAAAAATAAAAATATGGGAATTATATAACGATGTTTCTAAATTTTATTTATCCAAACAAATATAATGTAATGGATATATAATTTATTAATTGTATATATATATTGTACAGTAATATATTGTAATTATATTTGTGAAAACAAATTGTGATCTGTCTGGATAAATAAAATTTAGAAACATCGTTATATATATAATTACCATATTTTCATTTTTGTGGCAAATAAATAATTACTTAACAAATATTTACAAACAGTGCATCATAGTATAAAAATGATTTTGTTTATATTACTTCGTGAAAACATAAACCAAAATAAGTGTAAAGAAAATCAATGGTTTGGTGTCGGGATTGAACCGGCGTCGCCCGATTGCAAAATAAATGCCAAGGAACCAACGCGTTTACCAACCGAGCTAACAGGACCAACAGGAATTTGCTGACTGATTTAAGTTGTTATGATAAATTGTACAACTCCTCCTTCATACACCGATATTCTAGTGATATTATGAGATTATACACGTTACTTTCTGTAGCTAGATACGATATATGTTTGCTGTGTATATTTTTTTGTTAGTGTAGATTATCTCCCGTTGGTTGCATCCGATATAATTATTTTAAAAACGAGCCCAAGCTCGGCGAAACCTAATCGATTTGTAGGCACATTCGCATTCATTGTTTTGAATAAAATTGGATTCATGTGGAACCTTAAGATAACTGCTTGTTCCTCTATGATGACTAATGTTTGTATTACATCGGAATATCGCACAATAACTAATTTTGACGCTCGTTTCGACCCGATAGCTATCCTTGTAAACATGCTCTGAATGCATGGAAAGCGTCAGTCTGATGCGAGTGTGGGTTATATGTGACGTCACATCTCGGCATCCCAAAAAGCGCGCCAAAAATATGCATATTCGAAAATGTCCGGATGCACAGCATAAAATGTGGACTTTCTAATTCATTGAATTTTTTTTTTTTGGCTTGGTGGACATGGAAGAAAATAGCTGGATGTAATATAATATGAATTCAAGCATTAGATGTTTTTATGCCCTTTAAATCAAATTGTTGTCTTTGATCACAAGTCACTCAGATGTACATGCAACGAAACAGCAGAAACATTGTTATTGTTAAAAAAATAAGACATACATTTTACGTTTTTTCTGAAGCTTCGATTCCCCTTAACAACGACTCGGACAAGTTAAAATTTTGGCGGACAAGTAGATTTCAAAACTGACTTGTCCGGCGGACAAATAAATATTCTGGCTTATTTCTATCGCTGGAGAGTAAAGTGTAAAACGCTTCGAGCAGTCCTGAGGACTGGATACTGCGCAATATAAGAATTTACCTTTACTTTATTTGTTAAGGGGAAACAATAGGAAATGATGTAGGCCTATACTCCTAAAACAGTTAACATAATCTAACCATTTGCAACTACAATCAACAATATCACGTCTGTGGTTTACTAAAGAATTTATTTTCAAAGTGGGAGATTGTAGTGAGATTCTAGTGGCGGATATATACCGATATGGATGATGCTGGACCTTTAAGCACCTCGAGCTTCTTCGATCTTGATGCTGTGGTGATGCGTCAAAATGCCCATGTTTCCCATGAGCATGCCAGCTCATACGTTGGTTTCTAATATTTCTTCGATCCAGAGTTACACTTGTAACAACTGTTGTAATGCCATACAGTGGACCACTTGGTCTTACACTTGTAACAACTGTTGTAATGTCATACAGTGGACCACGCGGTATTACACTTGTAACAACTGTTGTAATGCCATACAGTGGACCATGCGGTCTTTCACTTGTAACAACTGTTGTAATGCCATACAGTGGACCACACGGTCTTACACTTGTAACAACTGTTGTAATGCCATACAGTGGACCACGCGGTCTTACACTTGTAACAGCTGTTGTAATGCCATACAGTGGACCATGTGGTCTTACACTTGTAACAACTGTTGTAATGCCATACAGTGGACCATGTGGTCTTACACTTGTAACAACTGTTGTAATGCCATACAGTGGACCACGTGGTCTTACACTTGTAACAACTGTTGTAATGCCATACAGTGGATCATGTGGTCTTACACTTGTAACAACTGTTGTAATGCCATACAGTGGACCATGTAATCTTATACTTGTAACAAATGTTGTAATGCCATACAGTGGACCACATGGTCTTACACTTGTAACAAATGTTGTAATACCATACAGTGGACCACGTGGTCTTACACTTGTAACAACTGTTGTAATGCCATACAGTGGACCATGTGGTCTTACACTTGTAACAACTGTTGTAATGCCATACAGTGGACCACGCGGTCTTACACTTGTAACAACTGTTGTAATGCCATACAGTGGATCACGCGGTCTTAACAAGGTTATTCTAGTAAACTGCTGGTATAATATTCTTGATTGTAGTTGCTTGCTAATGGTTAGTTTTTATTAACCCTTTTAGATGCATACGCCCAAAAAGATGCCTTTTGTTTCCCTTTAAACACAATAAACCGGCAAAAGACAGAAGTAAGGAGTGGTTGTCTAGTGCTTAGACCACCCAACTGTTGAGAGGATCGGGATTTGATTCCATCTGTCTTTTCATATTTTCTGCAATTTCATGTTGCCTGTTTAATTTGGAAGAGTCATTATAAGCCAGTGGCAGAGCTGGGACGTAACGAAGTACTTGTACTTCATTACTGTACTTGAGTAGAAAAGTTTACTTTTCATAAGTAACGAAGTACATTTTTTAGGAGTACTTTTACTTGTAACGAAGTACAAATGTGTGTACTTTTCATAAATGTAACAAAGTATCCATAATTTAAGCCTTACAAATTTGGAGCTCCAAAAATATTAGTAACAAACGATAATGCCTGAAGCCTGGAACTGGTTCCCCCATCATATATCTATATATAGAAATCAGCCGGAGCAACAACTTGTAGTCTTTTCTGATTGGCCTATCATTGCCATTACCAGGCATGTTCACCAGGTGGCGTGAACATTGCCAAGGTCATATGATCATGGAAGGGACAGCTGAAAACGATCATTCACAGCATCCGTGGCCATACTTATCCAGTATGTTTGAGATTAAGTCAGTTCACGGGGCTACTGTAAAGTTGATCTGTTTGTTGTGTGCGCCGATATGCCAGAACTGTTGATCACCTTCGAACTTCCTTTCACACGTGGTCCGTAAATTATTAGTGTTAGACTTACGCAGCTAAAAGGTATTCTTGCCTCCTTTTTTCTGTGCAAATAAATTACACCAAAACACGTCGTTATTTGTACAAAAGGTGTAAGTGCATTTAATATGAACAAAATATGTTCTTAGATTTAGGTTCGAGCTATTAGTGACCTGAATAACGTTCCGAATTGCATTAGTGATAAACGCACGTCGAAATTCACACATTATCGCCCCAAAACATTCCCTTTGCTGTGACAATTTAAACTAATCGTTACTCAGATTTATCTTAATAAAATAAGTATTATTGTTAGAGCCTGTAAATGTTGTTTATATGTATTCTTGGTTCATGTTTTCAATATTTTGTCCACATATTGACCCCTAGGCCTGGTCGTAGACAATATTTAGTGTTCACTGTACACACTACTGAATAGGGTATTACTATTATTTTATTTCTTTTGTCACTGTCTTGCATAGTATGTATAGTTTGTTTGAGGAGCCTGTCACTGTATCCTGCTGAGGATCCTGTCCTGTTCAATAAAGTGTTTGTTTTGCACACTACTGAATTTATTTGTTTGTTTGTTTGCAGTGGGTGACCATGTCAAAAGTTTTTTCTTTTGCATTTACTTCAAGTACATTTGTTTACTTTTTACTTGTACTTCAAGTACATTTTTCAAAAAATAAAAGTACTTGTTACAGCTCTGGCCAGTGGTCCTTTCTACCGGCTGTGTATGCCAGGGAAAGTAAAAGATCCTATGCAAACAATTCTGTCATGAACTCACTAACTAAGAAAAACTATCAAATAAACCAAAATTAAGATGTAAAATAATGTTAAGAGAAAGAGCCAGGGTAAACAGCAGATGGTGGTAGAAAATATCAGAACTCAACTGATGGAGACAACTCATCTAGAGGGCAGTGCAATCCAAGATACATGACTCACACGTCACAAGGGATCAAGAAAAGAAGAAACAGGCCACAAGTGTGTCCGACACTCTGCTTACTGTAGCTGCATCTCGGGATGTCTGAGCAGTTTCTGCACAAAGTCACACAGTCCGTCCCGGCGCTGACGGATAAACAGCGGCTCAAAGTTGCCAAATAACCGCTTCCCAGGCAGCTTGAGCTGGGCGTGGGGATACAGCTTCTTCAACTGAAACATCACGCCCAAAACATACACAACGACGGAACCAGTCTGACATGGTTATTTTCATGAATACAAATAGATATGACCCACAGATAATATGTGACCAAATTAATAAAGTGGGTATTAAATTGCAAAATTTGAATTTTTCCTTTACTTTTTTGGATTTCATAGATAATAAGCTTCAAAGTGATTCCTCATCTGTTGAAATATCTTTTGAATAGTAGTTTATTTATTTATTATTAACATCGAAGCAAAGTTTAAAAAACTACATTTTGAGAAATTCTGTTATTTTGGCTCATAATGTCCACAGTTTTTTATTTATGGGTTTTTAAATTATTACTTTTTGATTATTTGGACATTAATAAACTGGACAGTGAAAGATAATATTATAAGGTATATTGTAATAATCACAAAATAGATTCGACATAACCAAGATAATCACTGAAGGTGAATGGGAGTAAACAGAAATTTGCGTTATATATTTTTTCATTTTATCTTTGACTCAAAACAAATCTACCAACCTTATTGAAAAGTCAGTATGTAGCATTGCAAACAAATATTAGCATAGTTTTACTGCAATGAACTCTGATCATTTTCATAATATAACCTGAATTACTGAAACAAATGTCACCAGTCTATTGAGAAATTGAATCTCAGTTTGGCAATTACTTCTTACCCACTAAGAATAAATTAATTTAGTGTAGCAGATAGTTTTTAAGTTATTAATAGTATCAACACATATTTTAATACAAAGTTAGTAGTGCTCACAATACTAAAGAAGTCTTGTAAGTACAAGTATATTTCAGAAGGTATTTTTACTATTTTAAAAATACAAACTTCACCAACAGTGCACCAAAAATACACCAATCTATTCCTGACCTTTAATTACTTCCAATCATGGATTAACTGCATCTTTGTGGTTTGCCAAGTAGTTCGGCAAGGTTATGGTAGACCAGACTGTATACCCAAGGCAAACAATCAGGGATAATTACTCATGATAAATGACTTGTTCGTGAAGGCTAAAGCCCCCTGGTCTGGTGCTGTGGTGCCCATGGCTATTTTCAACCCTGCATAATGTTATGCACTTACTCATAAGTTCACAGGCACACCAGGCATCCATTTACAGGGGAAACCAATGGGAGTGTAGCAAAGGCACACTCTGCTCACACCTGGGGGACCACAGACAAATTTGCAAGCACATTTCCAACTAAATATAGCAGCAACAATATGTTCAGACTGTCATATTACATGTGAAATTCAAAGCTTGGGGATAGCAGCCAGACATTTTGGTGAGTTTTGAGCCGAGAGAATTTGGGAACTTTGAGCCAGTTGATATCAAGAGTAGTTGTGGAGGTTGTAATTATTGGGGAGTCAACGCAATTAAATCATTATTGTGTATTTAGTATTGTCATAAATATGGATTTGATAAAGCATGGAGAGAATCTAACAAAACAGTTTAAGCAATACTTCTAATACTTCCAAATTGTACTTATCTGACAACGTAATGAAACAATTAGATAAGATAATACTACAAAAGTCTGATTGGTAAATCAGGTTGAAACATCAGTATTATGAAAGCACTTCAGTTAATAAATAGCCAGTTGTATAAGGCAATGACAATTAAGTAAGTAAATCATTTATTTCCAACAATATTTAACATTACACGTCACAATATAACAAAAACATTTTGGGCAGTACGAAACTAATCACCATCTATAGAACTTTATCTAAACTTACCTTATCATAGAGTGCATGAAACTCATTGTATCTTCGAAAGAGACACCAACTTTGTGCACCAGAATTGACAACCAATTTATATACCTGAAAGGAGAAACAAAACTATTTAGTATTTAAAACACAAAGGCAAACTTCTTCTGACAATGTTAAATTGTATCTCACACTCACCAATATAGTCTGGATGGCATGATATCAATAACAACATTATCTCCAAACTTCTTCTGACAATGTTAAATTGTATCTCACACTCACCAATATAGTCTGGATGGCATGATATCAATAACAACATTATCTCCAAACTTCTTCTGACAATGTTAAATTGTATCTCACACTCACCAATATAGTCTGGATGGCATGATATCAATAATAACATTATCTTCAAACTTCTTCTGACAATGTTAAATTGTATCTCACACTCACCAATATAGTCTGGATGGCATGATATCAATAACAACATTATCTCCAAACTTCTTCTGACAATGTTAAATTGTATCTCACTCACCAATATAGTCTGGATGGCATGATATCAATAACAACATTATCTCCAAACTTCTTCTGACAATGTTAAATTGTATCTCACACTCACCAATATAGTCTGGATGGCATGATATCAATAACAACATTATCTCCAAACTTCTTCTGACAATGTTAAATTGTATCTCACACTCACCAATATAGTCTGGATCGCATTATATCAATAACAACATTATCTCCAAACTTCTTCAATGTTAAATTGACCAATATAGTCTGGATTAAATATGCATTATCTATCTCACTCACCAATATAGTCTGGATGGCATGATATCAATAACAACATTATCTCCAAACTTCTTCTGACATATTAAATTGTATCTCACACTCACCAATATAGTCTGGATGGCATGATATACAATTGTATCTCACACTCACCAATATAGTCTGGATGGCATGATATCAATAACAACATTATCTCCAAACTTCTTCTGACAATGTTAAATTGTATCTCACTCACCAATATAGTCTGGATGGCATGATATCAATAACAACATTATCTCCAAACTTCTTCTGACAATGTTAAATTGTATCTCACACTCACCAATATAGTCTGGATGGCATGATATCAATAACAACATTATCTCCAAACTTCTTCTGACAATGTTAAATTGTATCTCACTCACCAATATAGTCTGGATGGCATGATATCAATAACAACATTATCTCCAAACTTCTTCTGACAATGTTAAATTGTATCTCACACTCACCAATATAGTCTGGATGGCATGATATCAATAACAACATTATCTCCAAACTTCTTCTGACAATGTTAAATTGTATCTCACACTCACCAATATAGTCTGGATGGCATGATATCAATAACAACATTATCTCCAAACTTCTTCTGACAATGTTAAATTGTATCTCACACTCACCAATATAGTCTGGATGGCATGATATCAATAACAACATTATCTCCAAACTTCTTCTGACAATGTTAAATTGTATCTCACACTCACCAATATAGTCTGGATGGCATGATATCAATAACAACATTATCTCCAAACTTCTTCTGACAATGTTAAATTGTATCTCACTCACCAATATAGTCTGGATGGCATGATATCAATAACAACATTATCTCCAAACTTCTTCTGATAATGTTAAATTGTATCTCACACTCACCAATATAGTCTGGATGGCATGATATCAATAACAACATTATCTCCAAACTTCTTCTGACAATGTTAAATTGTATCTCACACTCACCAATATAGTCTGGATGGCATGATATCAATAACAACATTATCTCGAAATCATCTGTCAAATTGTGACATATAAGAATCAATTTGTAATTTAGATTTATTAATGAATAGTCTGTATAACTGTAATAGTAGATGTACGAGTTTGATGGGGAGAAATGCACATCAGAACATTACAGCAAGTATTAATTATCCAGGTAATACAATTAATGAATGGGCAACAGAATACAAGAGAACAAATACTTCATATGAGCAGGTGTAACAAATTACAGGAACTTAATCCACCTGTAAAAACCGGCACACTCCTATTTCTTTGTCAGTCACCAGCACTTTGATGTGACTCGGTGACTGTCAGTACTTACAATAAACCTCTTGTTTTTCTCCCATATTTCCGTGTTAGAGATACTGACGGCTGGGGACGTTCTGTTCATGCTTGCTCTGCGCAGTGATGCAACAATGCTGTCACTTCAGGCTCACCTCTCGAGTTCTCGTCATAAATTCATGGCTCTGCAACCGTTAATTACAGGAATCTAACAGTTGACATCACAACAATTTATCAGGTGCGGACGTGTTAGAGACAGAGAACTGTCTCTTACAATGATGTAGTACTATATTATATTACAAACCACTGTCCTGTGCAGGCAACCACTTCAACCTTTGTAAAACAACTCTGGCCATTCGCATGCATAAATGTTAATCTATACACTTATGATAATGTGAAGTTAACGTAATCTTCTGTCAACATAAACAGTCCACTGGATTAGCATCGAACTCTTCACAGCACAACGACCTGGAATGAGGACAACATTCACTAAATGCTTAGTATTTATTATATCTGTTATTACGTTCAAAGTAAACAGGCATGTCATTAGGAATATTTCTAATTATAATACAAGTGAACATTTTGTGTAGCAAATGCAGTAGTTAGTGAGAAAATATATGTCTAGTAGAAATATGCAGGGCCCAGTCATTCTATTTGCCTGGCCTGTTTTTTACTTGCCACAACATCGTTAAGGAAATTGATAAATACGTCACTCTGTGTTTCGACCATGTTTCAGTAAGAGTGAGGATGGCCTGTATCAAGTATCGGACAAGTTGTGAAAGTTTCTGTAAGGTTTACAAAACACGCCTCCTGGTCCTGCTATGTTAGCAAATTACATTCTATTTTTATGAAAAAAATATTTTCATTTTCCCTCAAGATTCCAAGTTATTCATTGAGAACTGGCAATGGCATTCTGTCAAAACTTCAGTAATGCTGCTACTCAGGCAAGTGCTGCACAGACATTGCTTGCCCAACTGTAAATGTTACCTGCCCATCTGGGTAAGTGGTAGACTAGATACCAGACTGCCTAACCCTGGGCCAATCCTACACCATATATTTGATTTAACCTGCGCAATCGGACAATCGTTAATGTCAAACCCTGATATGCAATAGTTTCCATCGTTAAACTAATAGAGAACTAATATACAGGTAGTGCAAGGCATACTTGACCATTACTTGACCATACTTGACCATTACTTGTATACATCCTTAAAGATAAAAAATGAGTTAAATAAATCAAACCGATAATTTGATAGCCCATAATTTCATACTGACAGTAGACTTGAAAAAGGTGACAGTCCTGAAGTTAATACTGACAGAATGCACAAGAAGGTGACCACTGAAGTTTCTGTTGACAGCAGACAAGAAATGCAGTACATTCTTTTTTACCATCAATCATAGATAAAACACAATTGGCCAAAGGACATGAAAAAGCTCTCTGGAAAAAGCTGTGAAAAAAACCTAATTCAATGATGCTGAGATGCCGGCTGTGTTAAGTTGACGTCAGTGTGTTCAAAAGGACATGATGGATTAATATCAAGTGTTATGTAGAGAAACTGGAAATGTGATGCAAATGAGAATACTGTTAAAACTGCCTCAGACGAATTCAAGGGTAAAGATTTCAACCGAAGAAAACGACAGAAGTAGACTAATTTTGTGCATCAGGTCAGGTGATGACAATAACATAGCCGATTTTAAGAATATTTAAAATATTGTTTTCAGCCAAAGGGAAACTAAATGTGGTGATCTATCCCCTGGCAAACTGTTGATGCTATAGACTTCTACCAGTGCAGCAGGTTGGCAGGAAATGGGGGCAATTAGTGAATTACTTATGCCAACCAGCATTCAATGCTTGTCTCGAATGTATCAAGTTACCGTAATCTGATGACCGGAAAAATGTGATGGCAATAAATAGCATTTCCAGACAGTATTACATAAATACAGGATGAATTAAACTGTACTGTGACACCTCTCATGCCAGCCATTGGATTATCCTCACTTTGTTAGCGTAATGTGACCAGTGCGAAGATTCTGTAGTTAGGAGGAACACAGAGCTTATGTTATGATGCAGTGAGGTGAGGTCTAGCGGTCAGAGTGCCGGACTGTCTATCAGAGGAACCGGTGCTCGAATCCTCGTGTCGACCGATCAGTAGTTTAGTATCAGTATTGGCAGCCACGTCGATATATGGGCAATTTTGTTCACTCTACATAGCCTGTGTTTTCGAAAAAAGACACTAGCTGGAATCTCATTTTCTAAAACTCCCATCAACTGGTTGTAATGTCCGAAAATGGACCCTGCCAATTAATAGTAGAAGAAGATAGACAAACGGCATACTTTCACAACAGTAATGCCAACTTGAAGAATACTGTTATCTGGTGATTGGTAAAATGTTGAAATGAAAACAAAACATCTATTTATTCCCACCGAGCTGTCTTATCAGCCACTCAAGCAAAAGCTGTCAATCCAACCAAACGACCTTGGCTTCATTACAAGATGCACATGTCACTGTGTCTCAAAGCAAACAAAACATCTATCACAACTCAGGCAAGTATAAGTGCAGCAGGTAGTAATAATTGAAGTCAGAGCTAATAAGCAATGAAGCGCGACAATAATGACGATGCTGATATTAATAATACTCAACAAACAATTATAGATATTACCTTGTTCCTTTTTGCAATATTTATAATTCCTTGTAACATGTTTAATAAATAATTTGAAAGAACAGGGTAATATATAGAAATGCTGGATACACTCACCAACAGGACAATCTGCAGCCACTGTGCAACAGTTAGATGAAATGTCTAGTGGACTTTGCTAACAGAATCACTGGTAACAGAAACTGCCATTGCGCAGAATAAAATACACCGACTCGAACTTCGGACAGAATCATTCACTATTCCCACTCTATCAAAATGTGCCTTCACAACCACCAATGTCCCTGTTTACCTTTACAGCTGTTAGATACTGTCTCACAAATGTCCGAGTACATATCCTCATGCTGAGCCAGTGTTGGAGTGACCACAGACTGGACTGGTTAACCTCACTGTTCTCTCTACAAGCCAGATAGTGACCGCATCACAGATAGTGACTTATCTTGTACACAATGCAAGTATTTAGTCCAGGGTCACTGCACCTTAATCACCTGTGGAACCAGTCTTTGGGCAAAGGTGTGTATATATATTTCAGAAAACCATGAACTCAGCATGTGTACAGTATTCAAATTTACTATATACTGGCAACTATGCATTCATTTATACCAACCACTACCTATAACCATGTACTCATTCATATTATACAGACGAGTGGCAAACCACTACCTATAACCGTGTACTCATTCATATTATACAGACGAGTGGCAAACCACTACCTATAACCATGTACTCATTCATATTATACAGACGAGTGGCAAACCACTATCTATAACCATGTACTCATTCATATTATACAGACGAGTGGCAAACCACTATCTATAACCATGTACTCATTCATATTATACAGACGAGTGGCAAACCACTACCTATAACCATGTACTCATTCATATTATACAGACGAGTGGCAAACCACTACCTATAACCATGTACTCATTCATATTATACAGACGAGTGGCAAACCACTACCTATAACCATGTACTCATTCATATTATACAGACGAGTGGCAAACCACTACCTATAACCATGTACTCATTCATATTATACAGACGAGTGGCAAACCACTACCTATAACCATGTACTCATTCATATTATACAGACGAGTGGCAAACCACTATCTATAACCATGTACTCATTCATATTATACAGACGAGTGGCAAACCACTATCTATAACCATGTACTCATTCATATTATACAGACGAGTGGCAAACCACTACCTATAACCATGTACTCATTCATATTATACAGACGAGTGGCAAACCACTACCTATAACCATGTACTCATTCATATTATACAGACGAGTGGCAAACCACTACCTATAACCATGTACTCATTCATATTATACAGACGAGTGGCAAACCACTATCTATAACCATGTACTCATTCATATTATACAGACGAGTGGCAAACCACTACCTATAACCATGTACTCATTCATATTATACAGACGAGTGGCAAACCACTATCTATAACCATGTACTCATTCATATTATACAGACGAGTGGCAAACCACTACCTATAACCATGTACTCATTCATATTATACAGACGAGTGGCAAACCACTACCTATAACCATGTACTCATTCATATTATACAGACGAGTGGCAAACCGAGGCTTAGAAACCTAAATTGAACAAAATCGACCAGGTTACTAAATGTTAACCAGAAGATTTGAAACCTGGTTCATTTTTGATATTCTGACATGGCTACCAACCCCCACTAAGGTCAAGAAGCTTGTATAATTGATTACTTTATATTATTATTAATACAGATACACGTACAATCAATCCTAATAACAATTTATTGATCATAAAGCTCTTTTTCTGACGGTTATTGACAAATGGAGGTTTCTGCCCATTTCCGCAGCTTTTGGCGGCTGTTTCCATCAGTTTGGTTTATACCAGTACTGACCGCCATGCAACAAATGAGAAGCTTGGAACTGTGTATGGGTCTAGCAAAGTTCTGTAGAAATCTATAATATTATAAAACAGTTCGTTCTCTGTTTGTTTGAGCACCCACATCTCCTGTCAGTTTTGCATGTGTCGGGCTGAAATTTTGCATGTGATCTACCGGGCCCATTAAGATGGTTCGTAGATTTAGACATTTTCGAAATTCATCCGGGGGGGTGGAGAACTTGGGGGCTCAATATTTCAAAGGCTGGATATGGAGTTCAGCTGCAGAATTTAATGTTTTTTTATATCATCGTAAAGATAATTATGCCATCTACAAATATGTCGCTGGATGTATAAAGAAATTTTGAAGTTTAAAAAAAAATTCTCAGTGCTTAATATGTGCCAGGTCTACCTGTCGCTGGTCACGTAAGCATTTCGCCGCGTCAGCCCAGTGAGTGCCTGCTACGTCTGGTAAACAACACGCTGCAACAATTCCGTGGAGTTCCTGCCACATAATTTTATGTTTTTCTATATCATTGTTCAGGTAATTATTCCATGTACAAATGTTTCACTGGGTGTATCCAGACAAATGTATTAGTTTTTATGTTACTAACGTTACAAAATCCCGGACGCGTAACCCAGCTGCCTGTTGCTGGTTACGCCAGTTACACGGGTGAATTTGTGTGATTTCTGGCAAAACGTTGTCCTAACAACTAGGCCAGTGACAAGTTACAGTTTATTAATGCGGGTTGGCTGGAAACAGTTGGGATGGGTTTGGGGTGTCTCGAACTCAAATGTTGGGTCATTTGAGGTTCGGTCTATTTTTAGTGTTCATAATTATGTCAACAATACTTTTTTTATATTTCAGTGCAAATGATTTGAGGATGTATACGACTGCCTTTCTCCCCGGGCAATGCCGGATAACTCAGCTAGTAATGATATATTTGATTTATAATGACTGTTCTTTGTAGGTACAACAATGCAAGCGAGAGTCCAGTCAGTCCGCCAGGGGACCAGTCAGTGCACCAGGGGACCAGTAAGTGAGCCAGGGGACCAGTCAGTGACCCAGGGGAACAGTCAGTGCACCAGGGGGCCAGTCAAAGTGCCAGGGGTCCAGTTGGTGTTCCAGAGGACCAGTCAGTGTGCCAGTGGACCATCACTAAGATAGAGCGCTTAAGGAAAAATCCATCATTAAACAGAATCCGGTGTTAAATGTAAGGAGTCTCAGTGAGACACCGGCAAACGTGTCAGAGTGGTGCACCCGGATGTTGAAAGTTCTCACTATATATACTATATAAGATCACTGTTAAGGAATAAAATCAATTCTAAAGTTCAAAATCTCATCATCCATTTGACGGCCATAATCATCAAGTTGATTATTCGGCCGCACAAAGAATGTCAGTGAAAGGGTATAAGGGTATCCTGATGTGTTTGATGTGTGTACAGGGTGACTTGCAGAGGTCATGTACTAAGGAATTATGACATGTGTCCACAGAGCGTGGTCTGTGTTTGGTTTGTGGATCACATGCAGACTTTGATGCTTCATGAATGGTATACAAATCCATGCATTGTAATTTCAAATACAAACATTCTCTATTTATTTATTTTTAAATATACTAGAACAAATGATGTACAAAATGTTAAATACAGCCAGTACAAGTTGCAGTATTTAACTTTTTTGATCAAACACATCAAATACGGACATCCAATACCGGCTTCTGGAAAAAGTCAACAGAAATATATGTAAAATCATCATATATTTAAATACAAAAACATATTTGACCACAACTGTGGACTGCATTGATTGTCAGGCTCGTTCCAACAATAAAACAACCTTTAAGCCATCTGGATGACTGTTTTTTTCTTAGCCAACTCCCCCAGCCAAATTACAAAAGGTCCTTCACTTTACTTAGCTGAACTTCATGTTTTTAGCAACTGGTTAGCTCGAGACTAGGGCTGTGCAGTACGGAAGGGTGACAGACTGTCGGTACAAGATGCCCCCTGGTGCCATTCAATGACGTCACACCCAACATGATGGCTCATCAATCAGAAGAAGACATCAATATGTCACCAGGTTACACCCACCTAAGAAGCAACAAACCATTGATAGCACTTATTACCATAACAGTTTTTAACTTAAACTTGTGCCTGCTAACTACTTAAATTCTGCTTTCATCAATACCAGCATAGCATGCAGCAGACAGTAACTTTCTGATAGTTTCAACATAACTATACACTACGGAATGGATGACCACTCAATTTGTCCACTGAAAAAAAGTAATAACTCTAAAGAAAAACCTTTATGTTTTTAATACACCAATTGGTAGATCAGTGGTCCGTGGGTCAAGGAAGTGAATGGACATACAAATTGGCGTGTGGGCCTCGGCACCTCGTAGCAGATAGTCTTACAGGAAATTACTGGTAATAAATATAACCTAGAGTGAACAAATTAAGATCCTTTAGAATTGGAAGTTGCCAACTGCACCTGTAATAACACACTGAAGTCACCTCACTGACTGATGGCTCCAGTCCCAGCAGGAGAAACAACAAACTCTTAATTAATAACACACTGAAGTCACCTCATTGACTGATGGCTCCAGTCCCAGCAGGAGAAACAACAAACTCTTAATTAATAACACACTGAAGTCACCTCACTGACTGATGGCTCCAGTCCCAGCAGAAGAAACAACAAACTCTTAATTAATAACACACTGAAGTCACCTCACTGACTGATGGCTCCAGTCCCAGCAGAAGAAACAACAAACTCTTAATTAATAACACACTGAAGTCACCTCACTGACTGATGGCTCTAGTCCCAGCAGGAGAAACAACAAACTCTTAATTAATAACACACTGAAGTCATCTCATTGACTGATGGCTCCAGTCCCAGGAGGAAAAACAACAAACTCTTAATTAATAACACACTGAAGTCACCGCATTGACTGATGGCTCCAGTCCCAGCAAGAGGAACAACAAACTCTTAATTATTTGTAATTATAAAAAAACTAAGAACTAAAAATTAACTTGATGGAATCATCTGTCAGACTGAGGCTGATGCAGTCTCCTGCACTTACACACCACCACACTTTAACCAAACTTGAATGATTAAATACAACTTCAAATGTTAAATTTCCACTTTCGGTCTTTCAAAGTTCAAACTTGAATGTACTCCGAGTTTCAGATTACCAGACAGTTGTACTAACAATGCAATGTCAGATACATATATTTAGAATTGTACTATGCAGCCAGAAACATTGCTGACCCTTATTTCAAGTTATTTGTAAGTTTACTTCAACATAACTTCAGGCTTGTTTACATTAAAACTGACCACGATCACGGTAACAATTACTAACACGTGCCAACTTGCTACAGCGATAAATGTTCCCGTCATTAATCAGCAAACACTACTTCCTGCTTTGTGCACTCACAGACACACACACGGGGGTCAACGGGGGTCACACATACCCAAAGTCCGGCATTCCTGCGTACACGCAGCAAACACAACCAAATGTCCATGACATAACACGACCAAACATTAATGTCAATTAGATCAATAAATAAGCATTCACGTAACTGGTGCGATGACATGTGAAGTATTATGATGGTGATACACATTCGTGACATTACATAACTGGTCCATCGTTCACCGTGACACAACCAGCATCCAGACACAACATGATGGCGGTGATGTCATTGTTTATCCAACAATTCAACAGAAAAGACAATTGATGGACAAACAAAACACAAGTGGCCCCACTGGATGCACCAGAAGTGACATGAGCATCTGTTTACACATTACGAGTGACCACAACAGGTTGGAGTGAAGGGCTTCAAGGCAAAGCGCGATATATCGGTTTTCTTGGTTTTTAGAAAAAAGCACCTTTGTGTTTCATCCTCAATTTAAATAAAAACTTGTAAATTGGTGTGTAAGAATCCAAAATCACAGAGCCAGGCAGCAATGTCTAAAATACGCTGCAGATTTGTTACATAAAATGTGATGATACATTATTCTGTTATCAAAACACGGTATATTCATGCAACGCATGCCGTCACTCCGCATGTGCGTGTTCACTGGCTAAATATGGATATATCATGATTTGATAAAAAAGATGGATGGCGCTTATCGCGTTTTGAAAACAAACTATCTTTAGTGCTTGTTGTTTAGTGGAGACTTATCGCGTTTTAATATAAATTAGACAGCATCCTAGCTGAACATGAGTTTAAACAAACATTTCTTCCTTGCTTGGGTGAAATTTCAAAAATGATGTTTACCGCGTTTTGCCCTAAAACCCTTCATGTGAACCTACCTGGTCGGGGGATGGACAAGGAATGACCAGTGGCCAAACTGGATTCTCCACACTGAGTCTAGGAGATGAGTGGATGTGTGGTCTGTGATGGAACCACCTGATCTATGCTGTCTGCAGGTAGTCAGGAGTCACTGACACCATGTCAAGGACACACCTTGAAGTTGTACCAGGCCCACTTTGTGGCACGGTCTGGACATGTGTCTCAATGACAATATGGAGGAGTGGCTAAGTCTATGGCCAGCCAATTATACAACTCTTTAAGGAGTGTTGCTAATGACTGACCAGTCTGAATGTATGAGAGTCAGATAATTCAGGAATGTACATCTCATTAGGAGAAGTGCATTTGATCAACTTATTTCCTATAGAAGCAATCAGTCTACATGCTTTGTGTGAGATGTGTTATAAAAGACCAAATGTCACAAGAACAACTATTGTTGCTCAACCACCCTGCTGTGTAGAATCACATGTGTATCTTGTAAATCACCATAACTTATCAATTTTGTAGTGCTTTGTTCATGACCCCTATACGAATCGATTCTGGCAATATATATCCTTGACCTAATACTTACCTCAAATCCGTCCATAATCGTCAACACTAACACCACTACCGGCATGAGTGATCACGAAGCCATATCCTTTAGTGTCAACCTAGACCCAGTTCACAACAGGAAACCATCACACAAAGTATTTCAATACAAATCTGCAGACTGGGGCAAACTTAAAGACGACATAACCCAATTAACAACTGAATACTTTGAAATGGATCCCAATTCACGAAACATTAACACAAACTGGATATTTTTTCGGCCACAACTTGTCACACTGATCAACAATACCAACCCTAGTCGCAACACCAAAGCAAAAACCTACCTCCCCTGGATAACATGGAAAATAATAAGAATGCAACAAAAGCCACAAAAAAGCAAAACAAACTGGACTTAATTAGCAATTGAGAAAAGTTTAAAGAACTCAGAAGGCAAGCCACTTCGGCTACAGCCAAATGTTGCAAAGATTACGTAAACAACAACATTGCAGACAGCTTAAAAAAAACCTAAACAATTCTGGTTATTCATCAAAGCAAACAAATGAGAAAACATTGGCATTCCCACACTGCAAGTACACGAACAACCAATCATGAATGATCATAACAAAGCAAATGCACTGAACAACCAATTTAGTTCCGTGTTCACCCAAGAAATCTACCCTATCCCTCAACAAGCACCTTCCTCTTACCCTAATATGCCCACTCTTGAAATCGGGATACCTGGAGTAATCAAGCAACTAAAAAATCTAAACCAAAACAAAGCTACTGGCCCAGATGAACTCCCAGCCAGAATTCTTAAAGAAACTGCAGAGGAAATAACTCCCATTGTCACACACATCTTCCAACAGTCATACAACACATGCAAACTCCCCGACGACTGGCTCCAAGCACTTGTAACTCCAATACACAAAAAATGGGCCAGGTGGCCCTGAAGTCCTTTGGACTAATAAGTCTATATGTGACCCCAGCTGACCAAATGAGTGATAAGTCGGAAAAATTGTAACATTGTTTTCTTACATCCTTGTAAATGTTTGGTAGGGTGCTTTACACGGTTTCAAAAAATATGACTGCTACAAAAATGGGCAAAGTTATGGAGCATTGAACATGGTAGGGATCAAAAAGTGAAAATGAAGAAAACGGCTGTTGAAGTTTTACATTATATATGCAAATGGATTGCATGGAAATATTACATGCACAACATTCAAATGTGGCACACAGTATGTAATATGTATGTTATGTTGCAATGATACACTGGAAGTACAAATGTGCTGCTACAAAGACTTATCAATTTATGCCAGAGTATGTCTTCATGTGTAAAACTAAGAGGACAGATTATCTGAGAGCAAAAGGTAGACTCACTATTTGACACAGTTTAAAACCTACAGCCAACTGTCCAGTTTAACAGGGGTCTAGTGGCTTAAAGGGAATAAAAACATCTATTGCTCGAATTCATGTTATATTACATCCTGCTATTTATTTCCACGTCCACCAAGCCAAAAAAATTCAATGAATTAGAAATTCCACATTTTATGCTGTACATCCGGACATTTTCGAATATGCATATTTTTGGCGCGCTTTTCTGGATGCCGAGATGTGACGTCACTTATGACTCAAACTCGCATCAGGCCGACCCTTTCCATGCATTCAGAGCATGTTTACAAGTATAGCTTTTGGGTCGGAACGAGCATCAGAACGAGTTATTGTGCAATATTCCGACATAATACAAACACTAGTCATCATAGAGGAACAAGCAGTTATCTTACGGTTCCACATGAATCGAATTTTATTCGAAACAACGAATGCGAATGGGCCTACAAGTCGACTAGGTTTCGCCGAGCTTGGGTTCGTTTTCAGAATTATATCGAATGCAACCAACGGGAGATAATCTACACCAATAAACATACATAGCAAACATATATTGTATCCAGCTACATAAAGTAACGTGTATAATCTCATAATATCACTAGAATATCGATATATGACGGAGTTGTACAATTTATCATAACAACTTAAATCAGTCAGAGAGTTTCCGTTGGTCCCACTAGCTCAGTGGGTAGGCGCGTTGGTCACTTGTCATTTATTTTACAATCGGGCGACGCCGGTTCAATCCTGACAGCATGCAAACCTTTGATTTTCTGTACACTTTTTTGTTTATGTTTTCACGAAGTAATATAAACCAAATCATTTTATACTATAATGCACTGTTTGTAAATATTTTTTTTATTTTTTTAGTAATGATTTATTCGCCACAAAAATGAAAATATGGTCATTATATATAATGATGTTTCTAAATTGTATTTATTCAGACAGATCTCAATCTGTTTTCACATATATAATTACAATATATTACTGTACAATAAATTTACAATTAATAAATTATATATCCATTACATTATATTTGTTTGGATAAATAAAATTTAGAAACATCGTTATATAATGACCATATTTTCATTTTTGTGGCGAATAAATAGTTACTACATAATAAAAATGATTTACAAACAGTGCATTATAGTATAAAATGATTTGGTTTATATTACTTCGTGAAAACATAAACAAAAAAAGTGTAAAGAAAATCAAAGGTTTGCATGCTGTCAGGATTGAACCGGCGTCGCCTGATTGTAAAATGAATGACAAGTAACCAACGCGCGCCTACCCACTGAGCTAGCGGGACCAACGGAAACTGTCTGACTGATTTAAGTTCGTATGATAAATTGTACAACTCCTTCATATATCGATATTCGAATCTAGTGCTATTATGAGATTATACACGTTACTTTATGTAGCTGGATACAATATATGTTTGCTATGTATGTTTATTGGTGTAGATTATTTCCCGTTGGTTGCATTCGATATAATTATTCTGAAAACGAGCCCAAGCTCAGCGAAACCTAGTCGACTTGTAGGCCCATTTGCATTCGTTGTTTTGAATAAAATTCGATTCATGTGGAACCGTAAGATAAATGTTTGTTCCTCTATGATGACTAGTGTTTGTATTACATCGGAATATTGCACAATAACTCGTTCTGACGATTTGTTTCGACCCAAAAGCTATCCTTGTAAACATGCTCTGAATGCATGGAAAGGGTCGGCCTGATGCGAGTGTGTGTCATAAGTGACGTCACGATACCACGTGATCGCCAAGCTCATTAAAATTTAATTTTCCGTGGGAATCGCTTCACAGACGGGCTTAAAATTGAATTTATGCTACAAATGTATTTTTCTGTATTTGTTTAATGTTGTCAAATGTGACATACAATGTTAAACTTTGTGTACACATGGAAAAAGGATTTTAGCTAATGCCTTATTTTTATTTCCTTTAATGCTGTCTGTTGACACAAGCTACTGCCAGTGACCAATTACAGATTAGTCAGTTTCCATCAAACAATAGCAGGCAGAGAATCTTAGCTCCACAGCTGGGTGTAATACACAACCAGAGCCACCACTGATTCATGGACAAGTAGATTAGCTCAATGCACCAACTAAGACAATACACAACATTGTGAGTGACAGTGTCCAGAGTGAGGCCTAAGCAGTGTCATCATTGCTGAATAGATCAATTAAACCTGCCAAATGGGTGACATTCTGCATAAGTGTTCATTAATCCTTAGTGATTGTTCAGAACACCAGACTGACCACATACCTAAACAAAGCGAATGTAATAGGTGAAGAACAGGCAGTGTTCAAATAGGGGTATCGGTTGAACTGTATTTGTCTCGATGCAAAAGGCTTTATTGTGCCTTCATCCATTATAAGAAAGCATTTGATTTAGTAGACCGGTCCTGTAGTCTAAGATAATTTCATGCGGTATTAATGGTATTGTGTTGAAAGTTGTATACAACATGTACAAAAATGCTAAATCATGTATAAATGAGGGCCAGGCTGTGTCAGCCTTCTTCTCATGTGTAGAGGTATGGCAAGGAGAAAACTTGTGTCCTTTGTTATTTGCTATTTACCTGAATAATTTTGAACACTGTTAGTCACAATTATAATGGACTTGACATGGCAGCTGGTTAAATTTACAACAACCTTAGTGATGATGATGTAGAAAATGTATGTTCTACTATATGCTGATGACACTAGAATGATTCAATCAAATACAGATTTCTTGCTTGTGTATAGCGGAACTATGTCAACTCTTCTAATGGTTGACATTTGGTTGTTTCAGGTGTCAACTATATTGTGAATCTGTAATTATTAGTCTATATTGATACAATTGATTTACACAGTACCATGTCTACACAAGGCATGGCAAGCGTAAACAGAACAGTAGAATGCATTTGATATAAATAAAGTGTAGGATATTTCAATCTATAGTTGTCCAGAATATTAATTTTCTATGTTTGTCACACCATTTTATAAAAATTAAATGAACATCAAAATAAACACAACTTGCAATTACAGAAAATCAATAGTTTTGAAGATACAGTTTAAAAGTTTTAGGCAACTGTTCAGTCTAACAGGGGTCAAGTGTGTCTACTCTGCCTGGATCCTGTGACCAATTAAAGATTAGTCAAGGTCTCAATGGAAGAATAGCACTAGGCTGCAGAGTTTAGTCATGCTACTGGCTTTCTGGCACATTAAACAAAATCTACTGTTGGGGTAGTCTCAAGGGCCCTTCTCAAAACCACATCACTAGATAATGTAAAACTTTTTGCACTTTGGGGGCCCCTTAGGTGCCCTTAGAATGATTAAATTAAATACAGATTTATTGTATATAGTGGCAGCACCCTAAGATACACCTATGCAAAATTAGAAAAAAAAGTTGCTGAACAGTTTTTGAAAAAATAGGCCAAATGTTACATTTTGATTAGTTTCGGGGTCCTTGGAGGCCCTAGGGAGCCCTTAAAATGATTCAATCAAATACAGATTTCTCGTGCATAGTGACAGTGCCCTAAGATATGTCTATGCAAAATTAGAGAAAAAGTTGCTGAACGGTTTCTGAGATACGGCAGCTAACGGCGGACGGCAGACGCAGAGTGATGGCAATAGTCCCTTGTACCTTCGGCCAAAGGACTAAAAAGCCACAAATCTGACCCCGCAAACTACAGACCAATATCACTAAGATGCATCCTCTGTAAGGCCATGGAACACGTCATTCTATGTAATATGTGGAAACACCTGAACAAACACAACATCATCATCCATTTTCAACACGGATTCCAGTCAGCACTGTCTTGTGAATCTCATGACTGGATGACTGCTACCCGGTATATGGACAACAAAACACAAATAGATGCAATCCTGCTTGATTTTGCCAAAGCTTTTGACAAAGTCCCCCACAAACACCTCCTATCCAAACTAGCCACCTACAGACTAACTGGAAACACACAAAACTGGATCAAATAATTTCTGTCAAACCGTAAATAGAGTCTCAGTAAATGGAGTTCTATCAGACACAACATATGTTACATCTGGGGTTCCACAGGGCTCAGTCCTAGGACCAGTCTTCTTCCTACTCTACATAAATGACATAAACGAAAGCATCCAATCTCCCATACGCCTCTTTGCAGACGACAGCATTATATATCGTAAAATCACCTCCGAAACCGACCAGGGCATTCTTCAAACTGACCTGATCCAACTCCAAACATGGTCTGGCAAATGGAATTTAACATTTCTAAATATGTCCACCTCCCAATAACAAACAAAACTAAACCCAGACTACATTCATATTCACTCTTCGGTATGCCACTCGCTCGCTACATATCCAGCCATCCATATCTCAGAGTAAAATTAGATTCAAAATTAACCTGGGCAAGTCACATCACCGACGTAGTTTCCAAATCCTGATTAAAAGAACCCTTGTTCCATGCAAACCCGAAGTCAAAGAAGTAGCTTATAACATGCTAATCTGGTCAAAACTTGAATAAGCATCTCCCATATGGAACCCACACTCTGCCACCCAAATTAGGCACCTTGAAAAAATACAACACTATGCTGCCAGATTTGTTTAAAATGATCATAGATGTCAAACCAACTCTGCAGACCTAGTAATTTAACCACCCATGGATGGCCACCTCTTGAACAACGACGCATTATCAAACAAGCCATGACGTTTTATCAAATTTTAAATAACATTATCAAGATTAACCCCCCCCACCATGCCTTCTAACAGTCAAGAAATCATGGCCACCATGTAGCCCCTAGGTGCCCCATTAATGCAGCTGTTTTCTCCTTCTAGCCCCAAGCAATCCGTATATATATGGAACATGATCCCAACACAAATCACTGAAATAGAAAGCCCCATTGCTTGAGAATATATATTATATTCTGTCATTAGCAAAAATACAAAGTAGGCTTGTCAGCATGGCACAATGCACGTACATCTATTATTGATATTATCATTATGTAACATTAACTAACATAAACAATTGTTTGGTTGTTGACAGGGAGTGCTCAAACAATCAAGAAATGTATTTCCATGACAAAACGACCCGGGTCTTCAAATATAATGATGACATTGACAGGACAGATATCAATGTCTTGCAGAAAATAATGATGAAGAACCCTCAGTGGAAAAATAATGATGCCAAAAGAAAGATGTCTTAGGGGCTATAATGATGACTGAGACTGGTATTGAACGCAGCATGAAATTGTCAATCTAGGGCTGTTGTTTGTCATTTTGTCAAATTGTCAACCTCCTGGGCTCCTATTTTGCTGCACTAACTAACCAGGTATTTAGTCTGTCAATCTGGCATCCATCCACAATGAAAACATTACCAATGGACCACAAACAGGACACAATAGTGTCTGATGTCATGAGGAATGGAGAAATAGAATAATGGTGTTTATTGTGGCAACAAACAACCTGGTAATTTACTGCCTGCTGCCTAAATTGATACACAGGGGACCGGACACTCCACAGTGACAGGGCAGATCTATATAAGGGAGCATGCCAAAATGAAGACTCCAATCAGTTATGAGTTATGTCTCTGAACAAACCAAATGCAGTCTGCTTTGTTGGTGTTATTGGGGACCATCTCATAATAACAGTTTACATAAATTTATTTATTGCTGCCAATGTCCAACCATTATGTGGAGGCTACCTGCCAGTTCCTGGTCCATTAGAAAATTATTTTAGTTATGGAAGACTCATGCAATAGTCGAGAATTGAAAAAATTTACTGTGGGAATTCCCACCTTACACATCTAAGAAGCATCACTGGTGTTAGTTGGTCACTGCATGCATGCAGTCGATGTAATTCAAGTTTCATGTAACACGGGTGGGGGGTCAAAGGTTAATGGCATCGATCTTGTTTTTGCGTAGCGTTGTACTTTGGTGTTTTGAGATGATCCCTTGTGAACAGGATGTAACACACTGAGGTCAACATGAAACTGAGATAGCAACCAGGATGCAACTGCAGCATTCTGTTTCCATGACAACAAGAGCCAGCTGGCAGAGTGAACTGTGGGAATGGCACAGACTCTATACAAGTGTGACATACAAATACTGCCACATGTGACATTTTTGTGAAAATAGGCCTACCACACACTAAACCACAATATCAACATTTGGGTCTTTCTACAGTGCTGGTCACAAAAGTAGCTGAAAATGAAAATTGCTCAAATAATACAAAAACTGCTATTAATTGTCCCTTGTACATTTAAATTTAAGGAACAATTGAAAGGAAAGACCCTTGGTTGACGAATTTTGCAATGTGCGATCGGTAATGAAAGTGAGCAAAGTTGGTTACACTTGTGACATTGTGACACAAACAGCACTTTACTACATATTCAAATGAAGCAATCTAAGTATAGTTTGTGTGGAAGAATAATACTTGGCATGAGAAAGAACTGTGACACAAAAGGCAGTACTTTCAACAAGAGATGCTGCAGTGGGTGAAAGAAGTTAAATGTGACACCGTCGCGAGCGTTACCTCACAACTTCAACTTACAACCACAGAGATCTTAGTCTTGACCACAGCAGCTGTTACAGAGTTTCTTGGCAGATATATAACTCACTGACAGACAATTTAAAAAAAATGTATTGGGGGAGTTTTAAATGGAACAAATTAGAGAGAGTAACGCTTGTGACATGTGACAGAATCTGAGTCCACCTCCACCTCCTCGTATTTAACAAGCAGCACTGTACATTCCCCTCCCCCAAAGCACACGCTAAACACACACACATACACACAAACACATTTATAATATAAAATATAAGTAAGTAAATATACATTGAAAGAATGAGACAGTAATTGAAACTGAAAGTGAGCACAGTGACACAGATGCAGCAAAGAATGAGTAACTAGCTGGAAAGAGAGAGGAAAAAAACCAGAGGGAGGTAAGTTAACACAGAGTTTTTTACTAACAGTTTTTTCAACGTTAACAATGCACAGAGGTATGTACACATTCAGTTTCAGATGAAACCAAGAATTCAAGTTTCTTGACACCACTGTGTCACAAGCATTGCTTGTGTATAACAAAAACCATGGGATTATTTGAGAAAGAAGTCAAGTTAAAAATTTACTGACAGATCTGTAAAAACCAGTCGCAGAAGGCTAACCAACAGTCTAAAAACAATTCACCTGTACACAGTGTGGCTAAACATTACACAAGGTAACGCTTGTAAAATGTGACACCTGAATGAGTGAGAGCTTGGCGTCGCTGGTCAAGAGCGTTACCACTTATTGTGTGGTCTTCAAAAAGATTAGTTGACCGGTTTTACTTTAGCAAACCTACGTAAAACAAAATAATTCTGCTGCTTCCTGAGCTCCAAGTTCTATTAGCATGGGAAGAGGATGATATTGGATTAAATGGGCTGCACTTGTGGCAAGCGATGCACAAATTCATCCGGGCTTCCGTCGACATTTGAGTCACCGATCACAAGCATAACTGGTATCAAGAAAACCAAATTTCCATGCTGTTCATCAGATCAAAAATCGGATTGAATTAACGAAGGTGTACTAAAATGCATTTATTTTAAATAAGTTGCAACGGCTTGTACTTTAGCCTTCTGCAGGTACCGAAAACAGGAATGTGAGGTATGTTTGCAACCCGTGACACAACACATGAGATCAGTCGACTCATTGATCTGGTGCACAAAACGTAAGAACAAAAAAAATTCAAGTGGCTATACACACATTCATAAATTATAAACATTTAAATCTGGAAATTTAATCAACTTGATGAATAAAGGCCCAAAGCTTGGTCGCTTTTGAAAGATTTTTGCCAAGAACGTAACGCTCGCTTCACGTGGATGACATGTTTGAAAGTGTGACACGTCGCACAAAAAGTTTGAAGGGGGGCTACTACAATTACACATTTCCTGTCCACTACGTCATCAGTTTGTGTGTGATGACTGAAAAAGTAGCTTAGTCATGCTTCAACCGTTTGTACCCCAAACTTAGTAGGTATTTGATCAAAAGAAAAATCACGGTTACTCTCGTGACGCATGTGACACCCGTGGTTTTAACTAACACAAATACAATTCTGGGAACAAAACTAACAGTGACTTTGGAGGATATTACAGTTAGTGACTAGTCTATATTTAGCAGCAGGTGCTTCCTGGCCAGACTGATTTCAGAGACTTTGGGAGCTCAAGTTACGCTCGTGACATGATGTGACACACTATGTCACGAGCGTACCGCCCACTTTGGAACTGGATAATGGAGTTTCCATAAAATGTTTGTGAGTTTCCTGTACTTCGTATTGTAGTTGAACCTTTTCTGACCTTATTATGACAAGTTAATGCATGAACTGCAGCATTCATGCTGGACTGTTTGGTTATGGGTGAGTGCACAGGCAATGGGGCATGGTGACCACATGACAGGTAATGTTGTTAGTAAAGTGTCATTGAGGAAACGCCCAAACATAGTGACGTAGGTCTTCAAGTAAATCAGACAGCTTTCTGCAAATTCAATCTCAGTAAATATCAAATGTTATTAAAACATTGAGAACCTTTATAGAATTACTTAAATTTTATAAGCATTACCAGGCCCACAAAAATGTGTATAGATGTATTTACCACTAGAGCTCTAGATATATTTGAACACAAAGCTCCAGACAAGACATAACTGCAGATCTGCTAGACCTGTGAACTTTCAATCGAGTCTGCAACTACTACAAATCACATCAACCAGTTTTTTTGTTTATGGTTACCAATGTTTGACATGGAAACATATCAAGTTAACACATAACAACAGTCTCCATTTGCACGACACTTTCAACTTTAAATGTGGCTTTATTTCTCTTGACGTCTTCAACCGTATTTTAGTCAATTTAACTTTTTTGCAAACTCGTCACTCTGGTTAATTAGTCATGAATTTTGAAACCACCCTCCCAATTTATGGGTCCTGGGTGGTTCGGCCCCCGACGTGTTCGGCCCACGCAGACGGATGGTTCGGCCCGGATGTTTCGGCCCACGCCGACGGATGGTTCGGCCCACGTAACAAAAATCCGCTATGCAAGGTCGGATGTTTCGGCCCATGCTGATCCAGCGCCGACGGATGTTTCGGCCCACTTCACCGAAAATTTGACGTGCCCATTGATAATTATCAAAGCAGCGGTCACGTCAGTCCTGCCTCAGCCCACTGCGTTTGATTTGGCACGTTGCTTTTGAAGATTGTTTTTGATGTTTCACAATAAATTACCTACCACCGCTTTATTGTTTGTTGGTTTGTTTGAACTCGCACTCTTACCTGGATTGCTTGTATGTGTGATATTTGTTTGTTTGTTGCAAACTATCCTAGCAGTAAGCTAAACAAACACAGTAATGGAGCACAGGATGTGAGCACATGCAATGTCCTCACTCCCTTTATGTAGTTGATGTCGATTGAACAGATAAAATACGTGACCACACTTTTCAAAGACGCATTGATGGAGGTGTTATTCTAAATTTCACAGCTCTATTGTAACGATTTTTCAAGGGTTGTATGATGATGACGAATGTGTCTCCTTTCCAGAATAAATATAATTATTATTGCAAGCTATACATTGACACATTACGCGTAAATATCTAATATTTACCGAAAATACGCAAGTCAAAATAGTAGCATGCAATATATGAATTATTTAAACATTTATCAAATCAAATACTTCGATTTCCGCAGTAACTAAGGTCGCAAAAGTCATATTTATAAACAGAAGGAGGACGGATGGTTCGGCCTACTTCACTGCCGACAACGCTTACAGAAACGGTTGATTCGGCCCACGCGAACACAAGCAGGTCATAGTTAACCGGCTGCGCGAACGGATTGTTCGGCCCCATGGGCCGAAACATCCGACTCCCCAATTTATATACGTATAGCTTCTACTATGCCAATATTAAACATGAATCAGAATGTGCCCATCACTGCATCGAGTCACACACTACTAGTCTAGTATTACAAGTCTACGTCTATGCCTACGGCACATTCGACAAAAAGCCTACATTGATTAAAAATACCACGGATGAACCCAGTCGAAGACACACATCAAAAACAATGTCACTTGGAGTCCCACCTATTTCGGGAGGGATCTCAAACCTCCCGTGTCCCACCTGTAAATCTCCCATGGCCCATCTGTTTTGGGCGCTAACGCAGTAACAACAGTATTCTGTAATATTTTACTTAATGGCCCAAATTAGTTATCCTCCTACTGTACTGATCCTACCCTAACCCTAATCCCTTAGGCTTAGGCTCAGACTCAAGCCAGGCTCAACTTCAAGCGTTTGACTTGTGTCAAGGCTCAAACCTACCTACAATTACAAAGCAGATGCCGCTAATAATTTAGGGTTCCAATAATTTAAGCCTAAACGAGTAAACGATTTTCCACCTTCCACGAATTTCTTAAGCCAGCCTGTCATTTCTCATCTCCTGCCACCCGCTCATTCGGATGGTGGCAGGCGGATCCAAATTCTGAGACCGAGTCTGACGAGAGACCGAGAGTGGTGGGATGCTGTGTAATTTACGCCAATTTACGGTAGACCCGGTGTTATCGACACGATTTAGTTTAACATACTGATTTATCAGCAATGTGCGTATTACATGTTCTTTCAAGTGTCCTTAAAATTGTATAAACCGTAGACAACTTACCCCTTTACTCGACAAATCCGTCGTTGCCTACTGAAATGTCAGTCTGCGAGCGAAGGCTCTTCGGCTTCGCTCGACCCTTCTGCACTCGTTCCCGCCAAAGATAGTGATGTTGCCTTGCACTTCGGACCACTTTTGTTTGATTTGTTTTCACACATTTGTTGAAATGGCTGTCGATTGCAGGCACTGCAAGACGCAAAGTGACACACCCCCGCAAAGTGGTTTATTACCGAATCAATGCCACAGCGGAGGTCAACGTTAGTTACCCGGCGGGGTTGTTCCAGCCGGAAGAACACAACTACAATGGATGAGGGTGCTTAATACAGTGGCGCCATCTAACGAGTAAAAGAAAACAACATTTCACAAACGGACATAACCAAAATTTAATATTGTGGCACCAGCTGGTGAAAGTCATAAAACTAATATCAACACGACTAAATGATGATCGTCAATGAAATCAACTGCTCTCAATCCGACATTGTATGTCATTTTACCGATTGTTCTACATAGTACCTGTTGTTATTTTTTATGCAATTCCAAAACTAGTTTGTCAAAGAAATGTGTGTACGTGCATGCGTGTCTGTGGTGTGTGTACGTGCATGCGTGTCTGTGGTGTGTGTACGTGCATGCGTGTCTGTGGTGTGTGTGTATGTGGGGGTGTACCATGAAGTAGTCTTTGGGGGCATTGGGCTATGGACCTTGGAGGCTATTACCTCCAAGATCCTAAATATACCAGTGTGCGTGTGTACGTGCATGTACGTGCACCGAGTGCATGCAAACGTGTGTGTGTGCGTTTTGCGTGTGGTGTGCTTATAGTATTTGCATACAAAAAAAACAAATTGCGTCAAGAGTACAGCAAAAACTTATTTATTGCAAATATTTATTTATTTTTGCACATTTGCAAACAGACGCATACACACAACACCACAGACATTCATTAATATAAACTTACATCTAAACAAATTGTGACATTATACATTAAAAACGAAGTTATCATAATCAAATTCAGTTGCATTATGTATCACAACCTTATACAGAGGACGCCATGCACTCTGCCAGCAATGTACCGGTACAGCAATATGTCTTCGAAAATGTCTACACAGGCTGTACAGATATCCAATTCGTTTCTTTCATAACATTATTCTTACAAAAGTAGCATGTGTCCACGTATCTAATTTGGCATCCTGGCATTACAGTTTGATGCAATGGTAACAGTCAGATCATTACATAATTACTAAATTCCAATAACCAGTGTTTATAGCTATACAGCAACTGCCAACAATATTCTTTAACAAGTATTTACTTACAATTTAATCCCAGTCAGCCCTTCGTTTTCTATTAAATTGCTTTCCATTTCAAAGTGGAATAGTTTGGATTTAACAATTAAAGTTTGGATTTCGCAATCACTTCCTGTATTATGGCCATTTCTACATGTCTATGTTTTCTTGTCATCTAATGGTGTAACTGAAAAGCTGGCACGTCATAATATATAATTGTATTGAGTATTTTAAGTAATTAAAAATTAATTTTAAACAGCTAGAAATAGGTATTTTAAAATGAGATTTTTTCATAGTTACTTTATAGCCAAATATACGTTTTAGTCGATGTTGCCATTTCACAATCTGCTGTAGCAATGTTCCCAATGACTGCATAGATACACAATCCCTGAATGGTACCAGCCATTAATGCCATCAACATATGCTCAAATACAAGGCAACATTTCTTGCTTAGAGCAAGCAGGTGTATCTTCATCAAGTTTTGGCAAGGACCCAAATAAAAATGCTTTCCTTCATTAAGCTTAGTTTCACAATGTCAGTAAAATTAAGGCACTGTTTGCCTTGAGTAGGCAAAGTTTCTCAATGTAGATGATAATGGACAAAATATTCATGTCTTCTTGCCTTTAGTAAATATCCAAGAAAGCTATTATAATTGCAATGTAAAAATCCACGTCTGCAATATCTTTAAATGGTATTTTACCTCTGTTTGGTTAGTTTTTTTATTATATATAGTGTATTAAAAGCTTTTCACAAAACTGAGCTGCTGTCACAAAGATATCGAACAGAAGCAGTTATTTTGGCACAGTAAATATATATTATTCAACAACACCAAGAACTGATTTGACTAGTGGACGAATATACTATAATAGTTAATATGTTACAGATGACAAATAATTAAGTGTCATTCAGTCATTACAGTAGTAGTATTTAACAGATAATCAAATTCAGTGTTTAAAAACAACATAATCCATTTGCTTTTTCAATAATGCAGGTTTCTGAACCCTACCTGTTACCTGCGACACTTTTGTTCCTGACACTATTGAAGTTTCAATAACCATGTCAAATGAACTATGCATGTTCATGAACCTTTACAATAAAATAAATACAAACATTAGTTAGATGAGTATCAAAATAACTTGATGATAATCACTGCCATAAAAAATCTTTCCAAACCATGTAGACACATCCTCAATAGCTAATACCTTCCCATGATTGTGAACACCTTTCTGTTACAAAAACCTTAACATTTGGCAATTTCCAGAAAGTACCTCACATGTCACACACATAATTATATTAAAAACAAAGAAATCATGTTGAAATCAGTTAAGAACATTACAAAAGATCATACTAAAGGTGATTTGACCAAACAGGGTGTTTGTGTCACGTACCCCGTAGTGATCAAGTATCATAAAAAGTGTAAAAAATATCTGAAAGCCAATTTAGAGTTATATTACCTTGCTCACATAAAACAAGTCAAAATATATTTCTGCAAAAGCACCTTAAGGAACATTGATACAATTTCAAACACGGACGGAAATTATGCTCAAATTTGTATTGTAGTTACACCTGTCTAAATCGAAGCATATCGGTCTTTAACAATTACAAAATAAATACTGTAATTAAACATAGTTTGGTCTTTACAAATGATTACAAGAAATATGTGCATACCTGTAGTGTTGTTGATTTTTGTGTGGGGGTGCATTTTTGGCTTGGAACACACATTTCCAACAATTGTTGAGGGTAGTTAGTGTTGGAGGTTTTTGCCCTCAAGGGAGGGGGTAGGGTAGGATGTTTTTGCCATCGAAGATGGGGTAATGTTGGGAAAAAATATTTCAAACCTAACTGTTTTCCTCCAAAATGAACTCTTCCCTCGGTGGGGGTTGCATATGTACCCATTGCAACCCCCACCCTACATGCCTGATATGCCTGTATGAATGCACTTTTGGGTCACTGCCTCCCTGTGAGTTGTGGGGACAGTTTCACTTATGATGTCGTTAGGATGGTCTAAGTTTTCGGTTCAGCCACTGACTGTGGTCATGTGACCCCAACCACTCAAGATCTACAGTAAACATGATTGGAATGTAAGACTAATACAAACTAACAATTACACCATCAACAAATTCTCTCACTTGCAACAAATCACAACCAGCCACGTCACATTCAGCCACACTTCCAAATCAAACTATTTACACATTTTGGCAATATCTAACATGGTGTTTGCATATAACTCTGTTAGCGGTTTCTCGTCGTGCTGTATAAACCAACCAAACAATGAATGACTGGTCCTAAAATAAATGCAGTCTGGCACTAAATCAAACTCTGCTTCATTCGTCAGACAACAGCAATAGTTAGAATAAATACAAGATCAGCATCAGACAGAGAACTGCACCATTGCTGCTACCAACTTAGTTGCAGCTTGCAGCCACAAAGATAACAGATGAAATTACAGGAAGTGACTCGTCAGTCAAAATATGTTGACAGTTCTTTTTAAGTCCACATCCTGTAATATCCATCAAATTCTTTTCGGAGCAGTCATACAAGACACCGTTTAGAAAGCATTAAGAAAGCTTGATATGACGACATGAACCAAGACACGTATTGGCACTGTTTTGGCATTACAAAGACGTCTCGTTGGCAGAGTGTCGACAGGTCTGTTCCTCTAGCCGGGATATCTTCTGTTTCAACACACGAATCTGAAACACAGTGAATATGATGGCGTCTAGAATGAATACATTAATTCATAGACCCCCAGCAGACGTAAGCATAAGACATAAGACTGGCTTTTTGGGTTATCCAATGCAAAGGCAACATTAAAAATGTTTTTACTGTCATTTTATGTTTATTTTGATATGTGAATAATTTTAAATAAATGTAGTAACGTCTTTACCTGAATGAAATAAAATTGCCTTGATAATGAATGCAGACAACCGTTAAATTGAAATATGCAAATTAACTCTAGTGGCGTAATTTATAATAATTCATAAACTGAATAAATGATAAACACTTTCATGTTGTAGCACTGCATGACGTGAAGACAGAACAAATGGGCAAATTAAAGAGAAGAGACTGGAATGAAGACACAGCTGAAAGTGATGACGGTTGATAGTTGGGAGCAGATTGTATTGGGCAGGTGACATTGAGAGACTGAGTTAGGAGAGACTGACAAAGAGAGAGTTGTAAACAGATGAGAGATGGAGAAGGAACAGAGTGGGGTGACATTGAGAGACTGAGTTAGGAGAGACTGACAAAGAGAGAGTTGTAAACAGATGAGAGATGGAGAAGGAACAGAGTGAGGTGACATTGAGAGACTGAGTTAGGAGAGACTGACAAAGAGAGAGTTGTAAACAGATGAGAGATGGAGAAGGAACAGAGTGAGGTGACATTGAGAGACTGAGTTAGGAGAGACTGACAAAGAGAGAGTTGTAAACAGATGAGAGGTGGAGAAGGAACAGAGTGAGGTGACATTGAGAGACTGAGTTAGGAGAGACCAACAAAGAGAGAGTTGTAAACAGATGAGAGATGGAGAAGGAACAGAGTGAGGTGACATTGAGAGACTGAGTTAGGAGAGACTGACAAAGAGAGAGTTGTAAACAGATAAGAGACGGAGAAGGAACAGAGTGAGGTGACATTGAGAGACTGAGTTTGGAGAGACTGACAAAGAGAGAGTTGTAAACAGATGAGAGATGGAGAAGGAACAGAGTGAGGAGACATTGAGAGACTGAGTTTGGAGATACTGACAAAGAGAGAGTTGTAAACAGATGAGAGATGGAGAAGGAACAGAGTGAGGAGACATTGAGAGACTGAGTTAGGAGAGACCAACAAAGAGAGAGTTGTAAACAGATAAGAGAAGGAGAAGGAACAGAGTGAGGTGACATTGAGAGACTGAGTTAGGAGAGACTGACAAAGAGAGCGTTGTAAACAGATGAGAGACGGAGAAGAAAAAGAGGAAGATGCAAACCAAGAGGAAGATAATGTTAAATGAGATAAAAGGGCTGGGGTTAACTGCCACAAGTGGGAGAAAATGGCTGATGATTGTGATACACAGGCAGATTCATGGGCTGGGGGGGCACATACTCCCCTAGATCTTTGGAATGTGCTTGCACTAGTGTGTTGTGTCACATCTAGACCTTCAAATGTTGGTATTTTTGATGGACAACAAGGGGGTGCGATTGAAGGTTTTTGGAGAGCCTCAATTGTTGGTATTTTTGGCAAGCCTCAAGGGGGTACAATTGGAGTGTTTTGGGTCCCCTAGATTACATTGTCTGGATCTGCCCCTGTGATAGGTAGAGACGACTCATACACGGGGTGGAGACTGAGTGTGTGGCTAGGATCCTGCACTGAACCACGGGGGAAGAAGAACAAAAGAGTTCAATAACTAATAATGTGACAAAGACATTTCATGATGCAGTCTTGCTAAGTGGGACAGTTGAGGCCACTTGATGAACTGTGTGGCTGTTTGGTGGTTATTGGTTTACAACAAGACAAGTGAATATACCATTCATTCTCTTAAGCATACAGTCTGCTTAACATATATTTGACATGAAAATATGTCAAATTTTTCGATCCAACAAGCGTACAATGCTATATACCAATTTTCTTTGGTTCTTGATGTGACTGGCAAGCAATTTATGCATCCTCATATGAGCAAAAGATACCTGACCACTGTATAGTCTGATACGTTAGGTCGACTTATCAATATTGTCTTCAACACTGAGCTTTGAATCTTGTGTGTCGTTGGTAGAAATTGAATTACAATAATGGATTCGACAGATCCAGGTCAAATGCTGCTAAAACGGGGGTTGTATGCTAATTAGGACATGTACACTTAATGAAACGAACACGGTATAGAACACTTCATTGAGCAGGTCCCAGACACTGCAGGAAGGGCAGTCTACCTACTGTTGACAACTCACCTGTGTCTCGTAGCGTTCTGTCAGCACCTGCACCTGACCCTCGAGCTTCTTCACTTTGCCCTGATACTTCTTCTTTGCTTTCTCAAAGGCAGACACCAGGGCACTGCAGACAACCTCACAATTATTACCACATCAACTACAGTTTATGTTAACAAAAGCACCCATCCTCAGAATCGCACTATATATTCCTGCACTATTTTTAAATGACATTTGGAATGACGTAAATTTGAAAATGTCAAGTTAATGTAAGTTAGATAAAACACCCCCGACTGAATCGTGCTCCTCGCATAATGTCAAGAGCAATCGACTTACATAATGAACAATTAATTTATGTCTGTCTAATGTCTGGTACAAACCCTAACACCACAAAATAACCCTAAACAAAGCGCAAGTTTTGATAAAATAAAGGTGATACTTTACTTCAGAATGATCTTTAAGTAGTCCCTGAAAGTTTGGTGCCCGAGAAACAAACCGTTTAGGAGCAACGCTTTAACATTACGCATACATACAGTACCTTGATCGTAGTTAGATATAATCCTTGAAATTCACCAATACTATATACATGGAAGCTAGTGTTATTTGCGCACCTGTTCGCTCGTTTGAGATCATTTATGAATTCTGCCGATTGCTGGTGACGAATCTCGGAGTTCTTGGAGAGTTTCTCAAGGGTGATCACGAGTTCTTGGATACGTTCCTTCAGCTTTTTCTCTCGTCTTAGCACTTCGATGACATCCTCGCTGCAGTTTGACATGTCATACGACTGAAGGTCAGCCAAGGTCATTGTGGGCGTGGCGGTGTCCATTAAACCATTGTCCTGTAAGAATCATTAACAGTGATAAAAGTTTGATCTTAAACAGTTTCTGGATGATCAAGGCAAGAAGTGGTGTTATCATTAATTTACAACTTAGAATGTATAAAACTGACTGTTCTATTCTACTCCACAACAACACCGGGACTTTAGATGTCATCTTCAAAATATTTATTTCCAAGCAGGAACAAGAACCAGTTATTCTCTAAATCATCTGATCACATTCATACAACTTAGTAATCATGGAGTCGTTCCTTTTTCTTTTTCTTCTTTCTGTAGACGCACACAATCATTTGAACATTTACTCTGGCATTAAGACTGATAGGAGGTTAGAGAATGAGATCCCAGCTTAGTGAGTCCACGATACGTTTTTTCCATTTCCCTGCATGGGATCTTTTTCTTCCCCTGGCACAGACACCAAATAGAAGGGACCAACGACTCACAGCGTCTCTTCCGAAAGACACAAACAAAACTGCCCAAGTTTGAACACAAAGGCCGATACCAGTACTAAACCACCAATCGGTCGGCACAAGGACTCGAACCCCAATTCCTCCAATTGACAGTCCGGCACTCAACCACCGCGCCCCACGATTGACCTTGCAGAAACTATAACCAGTTATTCTCTAAATCATCCAGCCACACAACCCAGTAATCTTGGAGTAAGACAGCAAGAATTAAACTTACTTTGGAGCAACTGTTTAAACATGCAACGTTTCGACCCGTCTACAGTGGATCTTGTTCACGCACTGATGTCATTTTGACCGAATAATCTGATAGTAGACGGCGGACAGGTGGTATCCCTGATCTCAGTGCGTGAACAAGATCCACTGTAGACAGGTCGAAACGTCGCATGTTTCTACAATGGCTCAAAAGGAAGTTTAATTCTTGGTGTCTAATTGAAACTTGGAGCCATGAACAACATCTTCCATATCATGGAGTTGTTGCGACTGACCTTGCCATAGCTGCGGGACTGTTCTGTGATCTCACTCTTGAGGTGGTCGATCTGAATGAGGTACGCATGTGCCTGGGATTCCTTCCCACTTAGCTGCAGCTGCATTGCTCCCTTCTCCTTCTCCAGCAGGTAGTTCAACGCCTTCAACTCTGCCTTCTCCTCCTGCAACCAACAGGAAGTGAACTCGGTGGTTACGACCTTATCCTCGTGTAATTTCCTGTTACCCACAATGCAACACTAGGCAGAGTATGCATCAAGCCTAAGTGGATTAGCCCAAGTAGGATGTAACTTCATGTACTTAACTACAAGTGAGCATGTAAGTCATACAAAAATGAAAGTAAACAAACTAAAAAGGTAATTACTTAAGCATTATATACTTCATCTTGGCAGACCCGTTTATTCGAACACCATCTCAACTTCTTGAGATCAACAATCAACTTCAGCCACTGTATTCATTCACATATATCCACCAGTGTCTATAGCAGGGCACTCGTATATACAACTGAGTGAACTGAGGCGATGTGGGGCGAGTGAAATTGCCTACATTTCAAAACGGCAACATCAGTTTGAACCCACATTCTCTCGATTTAGAATCCAATAAATTGTGTATATATTCAAAAGGTCATCATTCACATGATATCTTACCTTGAGTGCCATAAGCTCCTGCATAATCACTGCGTTCTCAAGGTCAAGGCGTTGTGTGTCCCCTTTTTGCATCCTGTCATCATAGCCGAGGGGGTCAAGGTGAACACTCTGGAGCTCCGTGACAGTCAGCTTGACCGCCACACGGTCACTTTTCAGCTGCTGGATGTAGTTGCGCAGCTTCTGTTCGTCAACCTTCGTGAAGTCCGTGTCAATACTGCTCGCGGTCGAGCTACACGTGCTACCAAGGTCAAGGAGTCGTTAGAATGTTCGATTGGTTGAGTTGAGCCAGATATATACTTAACACAAGTAAAAAGATTAACTGCTTTTTTTACTGTGCCAGACATCCTTAACAAAACTGAAAAGATGAACTGTTTTTTACCTTAACTATGCCACTTAGACAATCACAGTCTTTCAGTTACCTATTGTAGAAAATAAAAACTGTTCACTATTACACATTATGCTCTGTTTATCTTTATTTGTGCTTTATTTATCAACAACAACCAGAATTATTATTATTAAAAGAGCTAGACAATGTTATTTACTCACAGCAGGTGGTCATAAAAAACGTTGCTAAAAATAAAAAATGTAATTGTTTTGTATTCTACATTTAGGTCAATAAGATTTTGTTAATTTGATTTGATCATGCAGTGAAAATTAAATACTCGGAGATGAAACCACACATTTTCAATAGATTGTCATTTTTTCCCAAACTTGCATTAGACCAGACCATTAGACCAAAGTGCAACCAAAAGGGGCCTTGAAAAGGGTGACAGAGGGGGTTAAAAAATTAGTTGAATATCAGGACACTATTTTTAAATTATATATTTGCTTAGTCATTAAATGTCACAATCCAAATTATGGGTGTGACCTCTGTCAGGCAATGCCTCACCAACAACGTTGATAAACGTAATGTAATGTGCAATACATTATTAGGACAGCATGATATCTGCTAGATCAAACATTCCTGCATGTAATTCTCACTTAAACAACATTATAATAGTTCTGTTTTTAATAGGTAAATAAATTCCAGTTTTTTAGGTAAATAAATACCAATCAAAACGCTTCATAGAATAAAATGTGTAGACTATATGCTAAAATATCAAATTAATTCAATAAACTAAAACATAAAACATTTAGGGTGTAAAAATACAGTTTGAAACAATGCGTTGTTTTTGACATAAAGAAACACATTTGGGGTCAGAATTCCAACAAAATATACAACAGAATACCTGAATCTTTCACGTTTTGGCATCCATTTTTTATGGCTTCCTTGTTGCTAGGCAACAGGTCATGTGACGGATAGGTCAATTAAGTCCCTACCTGGCTGTGCGACTGGTGGATGACAGTTCCTCCCAAGGCCGAGCACCGCCATCCGAAGTCGAATGATTTGAGTTACCGCAGCGGTCAAATCGATGCAGCAACTGTTTGGCCAAATGTTCTGCTGTCCGCCGCTTTCTGTGGGCCCTCTTGAGCCACTCGGTCATCTCTGACTGGTCAGTGCGGAAGTCAGAGTTGGCTGTAGAGAGAACGATGGCAGTTAGTTGACTGATTAATACCAACGATGACAGCGTTCGTAGTTCTGGCAAGGATCCGAGGCAGATTTGTGAAGTAAACATTGGGTGAGTGTAGACGTAGTGGGAGTAAGATGACTCACACGAGGCAGGAGCTTGTAAGACCTGTGTCATACACACAACGTAACTTCATGTGCTTAACTACGAATGAGCAAGTGAGTCACACCAAACAGTTAATTCATAAAAAGAAAATAAACAAACTGAAGAGGTACAGGTAGTATCTTAAGCATTCTACACTCCACCTTCCGGCAGACCTGTTTATTCAAACACCTTGTCTGGAAAGTATTCAGCAGCTTCAGCTACAGTGCAGTTACTGACTATTCGTTCATATACATCCACCTGTGTGTACAGCCAGGCAATCATTTATACAACTGAGTGAACTGAGGCAGTGTGGAACGAGTGAAATTGCCCAAATTTAGAAAGGGTGATCTTGGCCTGCAAATCTTGCGCAGCAACACTTCACAAATGTAGCATGCCATCACTGTACAAATGTCATCTATCAGAGACAGTGTAAGTCTTGTACACGATACTAACAAGTATGTCTATGGAATCTAGAATAACTACTACAGCCACCCAGTAGGATCAAATGAAATTAAATTAATACTACAATATTTATACACCTGCTGGTATGGTGGTTATTTGAATTTTACAACAACATAGACCAATACAGGGCCTCTGAAAAAAATTAATGTGTGAACAAATATAAAACACAAAACATACACACGAAAAACACCTTTATGACATAAACGAAACTGGGACCTCCGATTCTTGGTCATAAAAACCCTAAATTGCATTCTAAAGTGGGTTGAATGATGAATGTACGTGAATATCCAACAAACAAATATACAGTCTATACTACAACTAAATGACATATATTCAGTAACCCACCAAAGCGACTGTTGGTGATGAGAATGGCCCTCTCACTCTCGAGTAGATCCAAGAGTACATCGTGTGCCTCCAATGCCTGGTCCGAATAACTCAGTGCCAGCTGGAACGCCGTGCCGTTCGACTCGTACTTCCCGATCAGCATCGTTACGTGATCGCAGTGCGCCTTGCTCTCCTCCAAGGTCAAGTTCAGCAGGTCGTTCTGCGACTTGAGGTGGTCAACTTTGCTCTGTAGCGTCTCCAGCTCAATCTCAAACTCGCGTATGGTGTTAACAGACATTGCGTCGACGTTGTCCCCTGCCCCCCCACACTGACTCAAGGTCTGGATCATCTCCTGCACGTTGGAACACTCCTGGAGACTCTGTGCCAAGTGCTCGGCCACCTTCGCACTCGGCAGCTACAACCAACAGACAGTTCTTTACGACATACCAGTAGTGAAGTCAAAAGTTAAAAGTGCACTTGGGTTAGCCACTTGTAAATACAACTTGTACGGGTCAATGAATTCATATTCACAGTAAATATGAGCACACAAGGATGCAGCACTAACAGTGCTGTACACAGTAGGGTGGCATCAAGTGGCACTGGTATTTTTATGTAGTTCTGTTTAGTTAAACTGGTTTTCTACATAGTAATTGTTCAATTTACAATACCTGAAACTTAAAAAATACCACGTACAAGTCAGCGAATCTGAACGAAAAGATTAGATGTTACTGCTTCCACCACATTGTACCCAGCAACCACTCATGCTGCCAAAACTGATTTGAGACATTAAATGTTATATAGAAACACTACAACAGAAATCCAGCACGCATGCACGCACGCACGCACATACATGGCAGCACTGTTTAACTCCACTGTTTACAAATAACAATGTACACGCATAGTATATCTGCTACCATCACATATTTACCCCGCTGAATTAACTTTACTAAGATGACAGGGTGGCACTACTTACCCCCACGGAGCTGATCTCTGCCCCCAGGACATGTCTGTCGCTGCTCCCTGTCTTCAACTTCTTCAACTCGGCCATCTTTGCTACCGGAAACACTTGCTCCATGCTGCCACCACTGGCAGACCTGCAAACCACACAGTAAGGGACCATCCCAAAACACATAGTAAAAAAATACATGGTGCCATCGCAAAAATCCAATGTGCACAAAACCTAAATGGTAATGACTTCCTTCCAGAGATTCAGTTTTATAGATAAACATATTGGATGTGGAGTATATATATATATATACAGTGTATACATATATATATACAGGTGTGTATATATATATATATGTATTTATATATATATATATTTATATATATTTATATATATACACCGCCATCCTGTATGTTTTTTCTATAAAACTGAATCTCTGGAAGGAAGTTATATATGTATATATATATATATATATCTATTAGGTTGATAAGCATATTTGTTATTTGACCATTTATATAAAGCCATATAAAATTATACATTTGTATAATTTTAGTCGGCCTGTTTTTTAACATTCCTACACCAGTCAAATGTTGCCACGGATAAGGCTACAAGACATATGAAATCTGCCTAACATCAACAATACTTCCACTTCAACAAGAATAAGTTTTTGTGGGATGAAGTCAAGAAAACATGTACTTTATCACAACATTCCATTTGATACAAATCTGTACGAGAACAAGGTATGACCACAGTCCTCCCAAAATAAAAAGGTCTACTGTACCCACTACTGGTAGTTTTGGGGACCATTCCACTAACGTTCCTATGAGCTTATAAGCCTTGACTGCTGTTTAAAATCAATTTTACTCCTCAACAATGATCCTGTATACTGGAAACTGTCAACATAAGGACATGCCACCAGAACCTTTTCGCTGATGTGTCACACAAATAGTGTCCTCTGTAATATGGCAGCGGGTTTTTGCATTTTGAAAAAGCTCCCTAATTTAACACTGGATTCTGAACTTTCCTTATCCTGAGCCCATTGTTTTAGTTAAACGGTCACCTAAAGATTTAATATCAACCCGATGCATTGTGTGACAGAAACCATTCCAAAGGGCAGTGTGTGTGACTCAGGGCCACAGTGATGACTGACCTGTCTCCTACACTGCGTGCCACCAGAGGCGCCTTGGTCGGTGTCGAAGTGCGACTGTTATGAGGGCTGACAACTGCTTCTAGACTCTGGAGTCGAGTCTGCAGCTCACGCACCTGCAATTGAACCACAAATGGTTATAATTAAAGCAGTCAATATCACCTCTTGCTAAAGACATACTGTATTCACTCTATTAAGCATACAGTATGCTTAATCAATATTTGAGACATGAAAATATGTCAAATTGTGCATTCCAGTAAGCGTATGATGGGTTTCCTGGAGTTCCTGGGCCCACATTCATCTCAGCAGAGGTGACTGGTAAGTGATTTATGCACCCACATCAGAGTAAAAGGATACCAGAACCCTGTAAAGTCTGATAGGTTAGGTGGATCTTTCAATGTATTTTTCATCACTGAACTTTGTATCTAACATTGGTAGAAATTAAATGACAATGGTGGATGCAAGAGACAAGGTTGGCCTTGGAGATCGCTATCACGGTGTCAGATGCTGCTAAAAATGGCAAGCATCTGACAATTTAGGGCAAGTATGCTTAATAGGATGAATACAGTACCTCATATCCATTTATAAAAATTTAAAGAATAAGTTATGTATATTCAATAGTAAAATGATGATTCTCCATGATAAAGTGCATCTGCTTGTAGCGTACATTGTTTTCTAGTTATTGCAGCACCATGTGAAGGAGGACGGTAGAGGTTTCTAATAACACCAACTGTATGGTGCCAACTTAAATATATCTAAATTTACACCATTTAGTTTGGTACCTATGGAAAAAACAGTTCTGATGCATCACACTCTATTACAGGCTTGCGTTTTTTTTACAGATTTCCCCGGAAAAACCTGTACTTGTAATTTGCAGAAATTATTTAAATTCCAAACATTCCTGCATACAGATGTCTCTTTAAAAACTTAGCCTTATGTTGTTTGTCATAAATAAACACTTTTGTGGCTGGAAATTCAACAAAATGTATAGGGAAAAATAAAAGTATCCCTATACCTGTCGTCGCAGTCGGTCCCTCTCTTCTCTGTAGCCGTGGAGCTGTGAACGCAATTTGTTCACCTCTGCCTCCTGGTGCCCGACCTGCTGCTGGAGTACTCCGTTCTCCTCCTGTAGGTGGCGCAGCTCATCACCCGCCTGCAGCGCCACCTGCTGGTGTAACTCACAGCTCGACTGCAATGCTACTGGTGGTTCGATGCGATAGTGAGCCATCTGTTGTGAAGCTCGCTGCAATGGAGTTATGTGTTTAATAATTAACACCAGTATCGAGCTGTTACACTTTGTTTCCAAGTCTAGGATCAAACAACTCGTTTTGCATAATTAGTAAACAGATAATAGTTTCTGCTTTGAATGTAATTTTTATATTATGATGCACCTTTGATATATCAGTATTATCAATTTATTTAACATATTTTTTATTAGTAACATACACATGTTTTGTTACGGTATGTTTATAATGCACCATAAAAGGTGCAACATATACGTATGCAATTTGTCTTGCTTCGGCCCATTTGTTCCATAATATTTATATATATATATATATATATATATTATATATATGGTGCCTCCTATACTATACATAGTTTCATACATAAATATCCACCACTTTCTATAGCTAGGTATTCATTTGTACAGCTACATAAACTGGAGCAATGTGGTATGAAAGAAGGTCTGAAAAAGCAACTAGAGGAATCAAATCTGATAACTCCTCATTGGAACTGTGAAGCTCTTCTAGCTGTGCCACCTAGCTCCAGTCGAATAATTAACAACCAAGGCTCAACTCATCTCTTGACACAGATGGATGCCAATGGCAAAAACATATTAATTCTGTAACATTTTGACACCTAAATGTGTCTTAATGAACTACAATAATTTAAAATATAATTTGTCTGTTATCTTTTTATGAATAACAACAACATAACCCTAATATTCAAGGAATAACATTCAAATTAAAGAGACAACAGTAAGATTATAATTACTTTGAAAACTGTTGTTCACTTAAACACACAGGGGCAGTAAAGAAGTTAAAATAAATATAGTTAATACATAATTATGCTTTGAGAGTAAAAGAGACGGTGTACCTCCTACCTACAACAAGATTGCCATCCAAAACAAACACACATCATTTGTAGCCACTGGTTTCCCTGCCCCTGCATTAGCACGGTCTTGGAAGCAGATGCAAATTTGTAGGCAGATTAACTTGGCACGATAAATGAATTGCTTCTAAAAAATATTCTCACATTTCGCTGTACCAAATGAAGCAAGTTGATACATGAGATCCAGAATTAACTGCATCAATGAGTTGTACGGGAAGGGGAGATTTAACCAAGCTGTTTCAGCACGCAGCACAGTCTAGGGATCACAAATCCACAAATATTTAATCTGCAATTGCATCCTGAGATTGCACAGAGAGCAACAACAAGGATGAGAGAACTGAGTCACACTAAACAAATGCCTAAAAGAAGGTGGTTACAGTTCTAGAGAGTGAGAGGTTAAGAGGAGACAATATCATTTTTCAAGAAACTTACGAAAGATAGAAGAACTAGAGGACACAAAATAATGGTAGTGAAGAAACAGTCTAGATTAGATATAAGACAGCATTCATTCTCACAAAGGACTGTAAATGAATGGACCAGATTATCTACTGATTATGTAAGTGCTAGCTAAATATGAATATTAAAAAAATTACATATACCTCAGAAACACTGGTTAAACGTGTGTAAAAACGTTGGATTCTCGATAGGTCCCAGGCTTCCTTGTCGACTTGCCGTCTGAAGTTAATTCTCTAGCTGGCAATCTTGTTAAATCTTGTTTGAACGTAACTGGCTGTGAAGGTATGGGAATGGGGATCCAGGGTATGGAAAGTAAGTTAGCAACGTATATGGACCACACACACTAACAAGACCAAGAGATCTTATTGCCTTTTTCATTGGAACTGCAACTACAGTGGCCACTAGCACTTTGTGTCAATCACTGGCTTCCGTTGTCATCACTGATATTAAAAACACCTGGTTATTTGTCAATCAACCCACCTGTAATATATACAAGAATGCACTTAGGGTGAATGCTAGTTCACGCCCCTGTCGACTTGACTGAACCAGGTAGTATTCAGTGATGTTGCAATTACTGTGTCAAAATTAACCATGCCCTTCACAACTACAGCCATGTATTCATCCACACAGCCGACTGACTCGAGGCAAGAGGAAAGTAATGAGTAACCAGAAGCCTTCTGTTAGTTCTCCAATATAAAGCATCAATCCTCCATCACTGTACAACCAAGGCAACCATGGGTTAACTGTCATTACACACTCATTTATTGATGCTCCGTCAGCCTTTTTATTCAAAATCCTTTCTGCTGTATTCCTTGGCATTGCTTGATTAAAGTATATAAATTATGATCACAGTACATGTTACAACCTTGATAAACGCACTGTTCATAATACACTTAGAATTAGAATGTCATGTTTACAGATCACTGAATCTTGAAAGTTCCGGTTTATTGCTTTTTCAATATTTGTTGACATTATGATTTTTTGATTATTTTAACTGCATCCTGCAGGATTTGTTAATCAATACCCACGGTTCACAACCTGCCTTGAACAGAGACGTCGGATACAAGCTCTCATTTGTCTTTTTTGCAGATTGTGTCAAATGACCAGGTCATGTGACACAAACATAATACAGAATAAAACATGTCACTGATGAAGACCACACAAAACTGTCTAAATATTCAAGAAAAACACATAGTAAGTTTCTTGAGATTTCTTCAGAGGTGATGTCAACAAGTCTTGTGTTATTCTATTTTCTGACAGAGATCACACCTGAGTAAAATTACCTGCCTGGCTGACTGTTGTGACTGACTGTATAAATAACAGGAAAACCACAACAACAAAAAACAGGTCAACTGATATTTAAAGACCTCCAGCTGAGCCATAAGAGCATAATGAGCAGGCATGTTGAGAGTCCTCACCCGAATCGTGTTTCCCTCCACTCCGCTGTCCACATCCACCATCAGTTGCTCCCCTACTCCCTCCTCTGGGGCCGGGTCTTCCCCATCCTCCTCCCTGCTCTCACACTGTGTCTCCAACTCTGATGTTGCCTGTGATGACGCAACGTTCGGCCCGACACTGACGTCAGCTACAACACACACAGATAAAGATAAGTTCTTATATAGCACAGTATCCAGTCCTCGGGACAGCTCAAAGAACGTTACTACACTTTACTCCCTGGTAGACCTGTTCAATCGAAAACCATCTCGACTTCTCTGGGAAGCATTCAGCCATGGTTCAATTAATGCACAAAACCTACATGTACACAAATATCTACCACTGTCTATAGCCAGGTACTCATTTACACAGCTGAGTGAACTGGTGGAGCAACGTAGAGTGAACGAACTTGTCCAAGGTTCGACACGGCAGCACAGGATTCAAACACGGGTCCTCACAACTGAGAGTCCATCACTCTAGTCACTGTGCCACTGCGCTCCACAACCAACTCTCCTCAGACTCCCAACTTTCTCACTCTAGTCACTGTACCACTGCGCTCCACAACCAACTCTCCTCAGACTCCCACCTTTCTCACTCTAGTCACTATGCCACTGCGCTCCACAACCAACTCTCCTCAGACTCCCAACTTTCTCACTCTAGACACTGTGCCACTGCGCTCCACAACCAACTCTCCTCAGACTCCCACTTTCTCACTCTAGTCACTATGCCACTGTGCTCCACAACCAACTCTCCTCAGACTCCCAACTTTCTCACTCTAGTCACTGTGCCACTGCACTCCACAACCAACTCTCCTCAGACTCCCAACTTTCTCACTCTAGTCACTGTGCCACTGCGCTCCACAACCAACTCTCCTCAGACTCCCAACTTTCTCACTCTAGTCACTATGCCACTGCACTCCACAACCAACTCTCCTCAGACTCCCAACTTTCTCACTCTAGTCACTGTGCCACTGCGCTCCACAACCAACTCTCCTCAGACTCCCAACTTTCTCACTCTAGTCACTGTGCCACTGCACTCCACAACCAACTCTCCTCAGACTCCCAACTTTCTCACTCTAGTCACTGTGCCACTGCACTCCACAACCAACTCTCCTCAGACTCCCAACTTTCTCACTCTAGTCACTGTGCCACTGCGCTCCACAACCAACTCTCCTCAGACTCCCAACTTTCTCACTCTAGTCACTATGCCACTGCACTCCACAACCAACTCTCCTCAGACTCCCAACTTTCTCACTCTAGTCACTGTGCCACTGCGCTCCACAACCAACTCTCCTCAGACTCCCAACTTTCTCACTCTAGTCACTGTGCCACTGCGCTCCACAACCAACTCTCCTCAGACTCCCACCTTTCTCACTCTAGTCACTGTGCCACTGCGCTCCACAACCAACTCTCCTCAGACTCCCACCTTTCTCACTCTAGTCACTATGCCACTGCACTCCACAACCAACTCTCCTCAGACTCCCAACTTTCTCACTCTAGTCACTGTGCCACTGCGCTCCACAACCAACTCTCCTCAGACTCCCAACTTTCTCACTCTAGTCACTGTGCCACTGCGCTCCACAACCAACTCTCCTCAGACTCCCAACTTTCTGAACCAACTCAGTTCCTTCCGTCTTGTGCTATAAATAGACTTCACGTACTGATAAAAAGAGGAAGACCTGATTGGCTACACCTGGGATGAGCCAGGGAGAAGGGGAGCTGAGACATGAAGCAGCTGCCAACGGGATCTGGGATCTGTCATCACCAGCCATCCAGGGTTCTGGGCTTAAAAACTGATGCTGTTCTTAAGACATTTCTAACGCCAGCGAGGTATTGGCCGATAGACGTATGTTAATGTGCTGATAACGTGATATGTTTTCATGGATTCTGCTGTCAGCCCTTTTCGTCAAGATATTTATAGGAAATAAAGGAATTCTTAAGTAAAGATATGGGAGTATTTTAAAAATTCAGTGCTATTTCAGGCAATGTTATTTACTCACTTCAGTTAATGCAAATGTGCAAGTTTCAAAATTTTGTCACAAGATTAGTTGATGCCGCTGATTTGATTACCATATTTGTTATGGTAACTCACATTATACGCAATCAGATCCCATCAATTGGTGTTCATCAACATGCAGATTTCTACAGTGAAAATTATTTTATATTGCAAGAAACTGACAAATCACCATAGTTATTAAGAAAATTAGGCTTTTTTTAATATGAAAAATAAGAATATTCAGCAAAGTAAGCAGTCATTGAAGAATCTCTGCCCAGGAACTAACTATCGTGCAAAACTGCAGAAAACTTCTTTTAATATCTACACATACGCATAAAAAGCATTCACGGTTTTAGAATCTGAAACAGGGAATTTTTCTGATCATATTATTTTTTAACGCACCTGTCAATTGTGATCTGTTGGCGTTGTTCTCGTTCACACTAACTAGGTCGTTGCTATGGGGATCTTCATCTATTTCTTCATACTCATGTTCAGTTTCCTCATTTTCTTCTCTGTGGGCAGCAACACAAGGGATCATTCCATTCAGTATCTGTCTAGACATTTTTTAACTCCTTGAAACTTTCACACATGTTTTGATTGAATTATTTTAAATGTGCAGCCACATAACCTTATGAACACCGTTTTTGAATTGCGATGATGAATACCTAACCAAAACTGTCAAATGTAGTAAAAACACTACTTGATGTACAGGAACAGCTTTCCGATACAGAAATATTCTTGCTACTCCAAGCAGTTCATTTTTTTTCAGTGTGGTGCACCTAGGACCAGTTCTGTTTAGGAATCTTTACCAGGTATGATTTATAAATACTGACAACCACCGGGGCTAACATTTAAGAGAAACAGAGAATTCTACATCATTTAGTTTTAAAATAGTTTTCTGACTTTGTCACATTGGTGACTACGTGGCATGCACATCTCCTGCTAGATATCTCGCAAGTGCCAACACTTTCCCAAACATATTTACATTTTCACTAATTTTTATGACACTTTCCTTCGTTGAGAGGATTTGATGCATCAATAATTTGTGGACAAAATAATATTTGTTATATTATAAGATGTAGCAAACTGGAGACATTTTATACTGCTATATAACACAGAACAATCCGCATATCTAAAGTGTTGTGGACAAATTATACAACATTTCCACAAATCAACTGAAATGTTAAACATTATATAAGGTTTACACAAACCAGTCAACATCTACCAGGTAGTATCTTTTTAATATTTAACTGTGTGGTATTAGGGCCACTTTTAGTGGTAATTTCATTTATATTACTATTTCATTCATGACATACCAACACTACTGTTTTCAACATCACTACAATTTAAGATCATGAAACTATACCATAATAAAAACAACCTACATAGCACTATATATCCGCAAATAAAACCTATATCCAGGTGCTCAAAATACATTGATCAATTTTTTCAAAATTTAGGGTGGCCAACATACCTGATGACATTGATCTGGTAGCGGTCGAGTTTCTTGCGTAGTTCAGCGATGACACTGTGCAATTCTGTGAGTCTGTCCTCGTAGCGTCCGGCCTGCTGTTCCAGGCGGTCCTCACCCTCCCTCTGCTGGCGTAGTCGCTCTGTCTACACGCCAACACCATCGTCAATCATAACTGTCACCACGAGACAGTGGGGGTGGCATGTGACACCTCTGGCTTCACGGTGGAGCACTGATGATATATATTAAGACACCCACTGTCAGTGCTAGTGACTGACAGGGTTATATACACAGTATACGCATAGATGTATGTATTTAATGGTTTGGTAGCATTCGATGAGTCTGTTACCTAGTGTGCACCACTCGATGATGATAACGTGGTAAGTTAGAGTGTAACGTAGAAGGCCAGCTTGCAATGTGAACGCGATGACAAGACTGTAATATTGGTGGACCAACTGGGCATACAGTAACAGTCGTTCCAGGTGGAATTAAGGAAATGCTCAACAAATGAAAGAACATGTTGCCGCTTTGACAAAATGTGAATCTGCAGAAAAAGAGTTAGCTGACTAAAATGTTACACAGAAATTCAAATGTTTTATTACTGATCAATAATTTTATAAGAAAACAATAGTCTACAGAATCAATCAACAACTTAACAGCAGCCTACTGAACCAATAAAAACCCTACCTCAGATTACTGAACAAACCAACAATCTACATGTAGCCCTACTGAACCAATCAGCAGCCTATCTGTAACCTATTTAATCAGCCAATCACCTACCTAAAGCCTACAGAACCAATGAACAGCCTACTGAACCAATCAATAACCTACTGAACCAACCAACAGCCTATTGAACCAACCAATGAACAGCCTACTGAACCAACCAACAGCCTACCTGTAGCCTGTTAAGTTGCCGCTCAATCAGATCCTTGTCTGTCCGCACTCGCTGCAGACAATCCGTCAGATCAATGATTTCTGCCTTCAGTGCTGTCAGTGCCGCCAGGTGGAGCTGCAAGCAGAACAACGATGACTCGTAAAAAACACAATCTAGTTTTTATCACAGCACAACTAGAACAGAACCATTAGACACGTTTCTGTCACACGACTTCAAGTCCAGGGGATCGTCTCACTAAAATAATGACCTCTTAACCAAATCCATCATTAAACAGAATCCACTGTTAAATGTAATGAGCATTTTTGAAATGCATAAAGCAGCTGCCGTGTCACAGAGGACACTATTTCTGTGACACACCAGCAAAACTGTCCTGGTGGCGCACCCTGGTGCTGACAGTTCTCACTATATATGATCATTGTTAAGGCGCGAAATAATTGTTATAGAGCAAAGTCGGGCTTATAAGGCTATAAGGTCATAGGACTGTTAGTGAAGTGGTGCACGGTCAGTTGAGATGACTGGAGTTTAGCTCCATCAAATGCTATTTTGAAACTTCTTATTAATCCCATTGTTCCTGTCTTTTAGAGCACATGAAAAGTTATCAGTTCCTTCTACCTGGAACTACATCACGTAACGGAACCCACACAGGAAAATGGAAAACCTGTTATTCACACACAGACCCAATGGTTTCTGTCTACAAAAACATGTACCTGAGCATTAGCTGCTGCCAAAAGACACGTGTTGATAATGGAGTAATTGTCACAATTGTCTTGAAAGCATCTTGTCTACGCGGATACTGAGGCTGTATAAAGTATGTATAAGACAATGTTCACATCGATATTATTATTCCATGCACTGGCCTGTCCATGTGAGGCTAACAAGACACATAGAAGACTGGCTAGAATGTAGAGAGAAGAAACGAAGCGAGGTGTAAAGGTTGACTGTCTGCCATCAAAGGGATACATGATGAGCACACACTGATGGCCTCATCAGTTCCACAGAGACAACAGTCTGCAGGTAAACACTATTGGTTTCACGGATCGACATACAACAACAGATGAACACAGCAATCTTCTCAAACAGTCACCATTATTACCATAAGCTATATGTAGTTGCAAAAGGCCAAAATCGACACTGTAAATACATGCCAGCAAGCACGATCGAACACCTATGAATACATCATGACCATTACTATATAAATGATGTTATTTAATATGAAGTTAATATTTTTGTCTACTGTTAAAACTGACAGTCTTCCTTCATTCCATTTCCTTTTCCAAATTCCTTCCCACGTTATAATCAGAATGCTGGGATAGGAAAGGGTGGGAAAGTGTTTAAGCGTTCGTATATTTGGGAAAATCAACTTCACAGAGCATGGCAACTATCACATTTCTGCATCAGTTGACACAGGTAGGACAACACGTGTATCAGTTGACACAGGTAGGACAACAGGTGTATCAGTTGACACAGGTAGGACAACAGGTGTATCAGTTGACACAGGTAGGACAACAAGTGTATCAGCTGACGCAGGTAGGACAGTAGGTGTATCAGTTGACACAGGTAGAACAGGTGTATCAGTTGACACAGGTAGAACAGGTGTATCAGTTGACACAGGTATGACAACAGGTGGAGTGACTATTGATTTCCTGTTGCGTTATAATTTCAAAAGGATCCCCCGTGGACTGAGAGTCAAAGACTGGATCGCTGAATGACTGTCTGATGTCTCCAGGCTTGAGTGAACACTCATACAGTACCGTCTGCTGGCACAGTAGCACTCTCTGCAGGAAGGGTTTCTTCAAGTTCAAGTCAGAGTGACATGATCCAGAGAAGGATATATATTTGTACCACAGTGGCACACTCAGAGACAGGGTGTCCTCATGCCACAGTGGTACACTCAGAGACAGGGTGTCCTCATGCCACAGTGGCACACTCCGAGACAGGATGTCTTCATGCTACAGTGGCACAATCAGAAAGGGTGTAATCATGCCACATTGGCACACTCAGAGACAGGGTGTCCTCATGCCACATTGGCACACTCCGAGACAGGGTGTCTTCATGCTACAGTGGCACACTCAGACAGGGTGTAATCATGCCACAGTAGCACACTCAGAGACAGGGTGTCCTCATGCTACAGTGGCACACTCTGAGACAGGGTGTCTTAATGCCACACTGGCACACTCAGAGATAGGGTGTCTTCATGCCACAGTAGCACACTCAGAGACAGGGTGTCCTCTTGCCATAGTGACACACTCAGAGACATGGTGTCATCATACCACAGTGGCACACTCTGAGACAGGGTGTCCTCATGCCACAGTGGCACACTCTGAGACAGGGTGTCTTAATGCCACACTGGCACACTCAGAGATAGGGTGTCTTCATGCCACAGTAGCACACTCAGAGACAGGGTGTCCTCTTGCCATAGTGACACACTCAGAGACATGGTGTCATCATACCACAGTGGCACACTCTGAGACAGGGTGTCCCATGCTACAGTGGCACTCAGATACAGGGTGTCCTCATGCCAATGGCACTCAGAGACAGGGTGTCCTCATGCCAGTGGCATACTCAGACACAGAGTGTCCTCATACCAGTGGCACTCAGAAACAGGGTGTCCTTATGCCACCACAGTGACACACTCAGAGAGGGTGTCCTTGTGCCACAGTGGCATTCTTACTGAAAGGGTTTATCACTCCATGGTGACACTATCTGCAGCCAGCGCACTACGACCATGTAGACATAGATCTATATATATAGCAGTGCACTATCACCACATAGATATACCAGTGCACTGCGACCATGTAGATATAGATCTATATATATAGCAGTGCACTATCACCACATAGATATACCAGTGCACTGTGACCATGTAGATATATATCTATATATATATATAGCAGTGCACTATCACCACATAGATATACCAGTGCACTATGACCATGTAGATATAGATCTATATATATAGCAGTGCACTATCACCACTTAGATATACCAGTGCACTGCGACCATGCAGATACAGATCTATATATATATATAGCAGTGCACTATCACCACACAGATATACCAGTGCACTATGACCATGTAGATATAGATCTATATATACAGCAGTGCACTATCACCACATAGATATAATAGTGCATTATGACCATGTAGATATAGATCTATATATACTGCAGTGCACTATCACCACATAGATATACCAGTGCACTGCGACCATGTAGATATATATCTATATATATACCAGTGCACTATCATGACATAGATATACCAGTGCATTGCGACCATGTAGATATAGATCTATATATATAGCAGTGCACTATCACCACATAGATATACCAGCACACTACGACCATGTAGATATAGATATATAGCAGTGCACTATCACCACATAGATATACCAGCACACTACGACAATATAGATATAGATATATAGCAGTGCACTATCACCACGTAGATATACCAGTACACCAGGACCATGCAAAAAGATCTGATGTTCATCGACAGATCCAACATAGCACTATTACCATATAATGCAGATACAACAGTTAACACTGCACCAAGTCTACGTACAAAGAACAAGACATGACCATGAGTGCCCGATGCTGCATCAGCCTATGATTGTATTTGACCAAACAATATGCAACAGTCCAAGCAAATACTTGTGTAGCTACATACCTGTGTTGCTGATTAATCCTGCCTCTGTGACTGCCTACAGTAATGAGCTTGATAAGCACTATAACTCAACAGTGATTACTTATCACTGTGGTCCGTCACTTGAGAGCATGTCTGCCAACTGGTGGCGCAACAACCAACAGTGCGCACCGCTCAAAGGCCGCAGTCAACATGTGCAACATTGTTTGAATGAAACGCTCCATTTACAGATACCGTAAATAACCCAATAGAATTCTATTAGTTCACAAACCGCACTGTTTACTAACAAAAAGGAACATATTAATGGTGTAGAATATGGTTAAATATGAGATAATCATTTAGGCCCATGTTGTTTTTACAAGGGAGGTATCATTCAAGCATACCTGACCTATCAAAGTGGTATTGAGAGTGTTGTGTTAAATTTGTGACAATGTCCCAATTTCAACTGTAATGGAGTCAAGAAAATGTGCACTTGTTTACACCAAACAGACCCCATAACTAATTAGATTACTTTTATTATTACACAACATATTGAATCACAACCAAGGAAGTTGTTAGTTTCCCGAAATTGTGCAAGGCAGTATTCTTTCAATTTAACTGCAATTAGATAGTCACTGTTTTACATACTTCTTTACAAAATAAAACATAAATACCACTGAAATAGTAATGTTAAAATAAAATAAAATAAAATCTAACTATATATATACATCAAGAAAATAATAAGAAAGCATGAAAATTTAACAATATCTATGATGTTGTTAAAGTGCCCTCCTTGATTCTTGTTTCAAAATAATTTAATGAAAATTTTAAAGTAACTACTGTAATTCAAATACATGCTAGTTAATGTTAGCCAATGTGTCATTTAGTTATAACTAAATTAATCATCATCATCATCGGTTGGCCGGGGCTGGAGCTTAGATGAGCCGTTTCCATATGGGGTAAGACCACATTCGATTTTATGTAGGCGGCCATTATAACGTTTCCTTCATTTCCTGCAAAGTTTGTTTAACAATCTTCTTGGAAATTTCACAGCACATACAGCCTCCATTGATACAAGTGCTCTGGGAAATTTGGGAAATTCTCATACCTCGTTTTTTAGAAAAAAAATCCACCCAAACCTGCTTCCCCTCAATTTTGCTGCAATCTGGTGACGTCTTTTGAAATATAGGTGCGTTCCACAAAATAGCCACCGTGCGAATAAGCGAGCGACAAGCGCATATTTATTTCTACCCCGTGAGAGATCTAATGCAATAGTACACTCAGTATTCACTGGATCAACATGTCCCATGTAGAAGTGCTCCAAAAATTCATACATCACACCAAAACGCTATTTTCAAGGACACTCTTTAACTGGGTAATGGCAGAGGAATCCTTAATGTGGTCTTACCCCATATGGGTCAATCGTTCATCGGGGATAGAAGGTCTGTCTCTTCTATATATATAGGTTTTCGCAGATCAACTTGGTGTATGTTTTCGTCTGTTTCCCTCTGTTTTTCTTGCCATGTGTGGGGGTCCACAGGATCATCATAAAACTGTTAAATTATTCTTTAATTGGTCTTTTGGCAAAAAAGAACACCTGCTGTGTTGCTGCTACACGCTATGTCTATGGCATCAGGCTATTTATACTTTTGCAAGTTATTACACTATTGCTCAACATTAATTTTTTTGATTTTAATAAAAGTATGCCTACACCTTTATTAAACCAACTGTTTATATTACTGAAATGATTCATCCACTATAGATCTAAACATAAATCAACCCAATTTGTGTTGTCCTTAAAAGTAATGTACAACTATTTTAATTTGTTAACTGATACACTGCTACCTCCGGTTAGTTGTTTTTTAAATTCAAATGTCCAAGTCTAGCTAATTGGGTCTAATCTAGACTACATGTATTGTATATATAAAATTAATATTATCTAATCTTGACTAAATGTATTGTAGTTTATTGTACGTCAGTATGCATGCATTTGTTGCAATGACGGCAGTGACACCTGGGTGGGTAATTCCCACTGACTACCAATAAGACAAATAATTAAAATTAGACAAACTTTGAGGGTAGAGAAACTGACAACCAGACTGGTGTTGGGATGGATTGTTTATAAAACAAACACACACTGTGGATGCCACAGATTGAGTTAAACTGTTTCTTTACCTAAGACTTGAGATAAGAAGTCAGTGACACTATATATCCATTTACCGAATTATCCGTTAAGTGCTAGCTTCTGGTTTTAAACTAAATGGCACCTGACTAAACACTGCACATTTAAATTGGCTTATTTTCCTAACGTTTCTATGCAACAGCAACACAGGGTTTCTACCGGATAAAAAAATGTACTTATTATCCTAACAAAGTAATATTTTCTAATGTTCAAATACTCCAGCACTTTTGAATTCTGTGAAATGTTACTACCAAAAAGACACAAACTAAAAACATATTACACATACACACTGAAATCTTTTGGACCACAAGAATAGACCAGTGCATTGAAACAAAAGCGTTATGCAGTCTAACTGGTTTTCATTTTCAAAGAAAAAGAATGGTTAGATTGGTTCGTTGATGAACACTTTTTAAAAATCTTGAACTTGTGTGTGTGTGCGTGTGCGTGCATGCATGCGCACATGTGCGTGTTAAAAACCAATGCTGGATGGACAAGATATATGCAGCATACAGGTGCAATAACATACGTACGACACATTACAAGTGAAATCTGTAGTTGTGACTATCTGCACTGCATTCACCAGACACATCAAAGTGACCCGCCTCAGTGCAATGTGACCTTTCAACAAAGAGTGCTTCCTGTCGGGTCAATGCCTTCCTAAGTTCTTCCCAGACAATACTGATAACATCACACAGTTGCAACGAACGTGTTCGCAAGATCAAAACATGAATGGTCAGTCATTCTGTGCCCTATTGCTTTATTGTGCTATGATAGTTATGAGATGTTGTATTAAGTATGTATCGTATCATGTTTAAGAGAAGCATAGTGTTTTGTAACTCAGTGTTAAAAGGTCAACTTCATACATGCAACATTCAGGTCCCTAACTCAGGATTTCCCTGCCAACAAAATCCCACACACAAGGAATATCTCCCACGAGGGACAATTTCCTACTTAGAATTCCTTCCTTGGATCCTTCCTGCATTGTAAACAATATTTAAATCATAATTGACTAGAGTGTTGTTGTTATTCCAAAAAAATGTACCTTATTATTATTAACAACATTCCCATTTAAGAAATATATATGTGTGTGAGTAAGAAATACAGAACTTAAAAATAGCATCGCAATAAATAAATTTGAAATGTTTTTCCAATACGTTATAAATACAATAACATTGTAATGAATACAATTTGAAATGTGTTTTTCCCAATTACAGGGCTGTAGTTGTAATTACAGGACAGGCGAATCAGAGAAGACAAACAACTAAGAGCGTTAGTCCCTGTACGTATGTTATGTCAGCTTACGAAAAGTACATTACAAAAAATGTATGTTAATACTGTCTAAGAAAATATAATAATCCACCATCAATCACCTCAGTCACAGGAATAGTGAAGGCATGGGGAGCATTGTCTAAACATCAACCATTGCAGAGTGCCGATAAAGCATATTTACCACTACAATACTACAAATACAATAGAGATACTACAACAATATGGGTTCTAAATCAAAATTCACAGTGCAAGTGGTTGTGAATTTGCATTTATTAGATATTGTATTTGTATATCATTGGATAACCATGACACATTTATTTATTTAAAACATAAGTACCAAGCAACATCAGCCACTTTCTATTCTGTAACAGAGAATGAACCGCAGTATTGAATACTAAACTAAGTACACCAAACATCTAAAGAAACCCTCCAGGCACCTAACAAAGATGAACAAGTTTTCTAACACAAGTATCAGACATTTATAACATGCAGCTGAAGAGATTCCCCCACCGCTATAAGTCTTAAGTCAACATGACAGCCAATGCAGAGTACACACAATAAATGTCAGAGGCGTCACTTTCGCACAGCTGCTATATTTACCCCATAACATAACTACCCTAGAACAAACATGTACAATTACATGGCTCAAATAATATTCCAGCTGTTCTGAAGAAATCTGTATAATCTTGTAATTCTTGACCACGTGTAACATACTCAACAGTAAAATATTGTACAACTGGCAGTTATCATATTCTTGGTACTTTCATTGATTTTATGTCCATTTCAAAGTCTTCCATGTATTGTAAACATGCCAGAAATGCACTAAGTGTAAGCACACATGTCCCAAAATAAGCATGATGGGCACACAAATATGCTACAGATCTACCCGAGAACTGTTCAACCAACCACTGTAGGTGTTGAATTACTGGTTTCAGGCGAGTCAACATCTGTCTTATGTAGTCTATGTTGATCACCAGATGGCACCACAATACAGGGCCAGTTTCAGGCTGTCTGACTTGCTGGGAACAGAATCGCAGATCGTTGTTTTATTTCAGGGTTTATAACATGAATAAAGTAGCAGCTTTTTTTTACATAATCAAAGATGTTTGCACCCTAAAAAAAGTAGTTTTCAAACATGGAAAAAGACACATTTGCATTACAACATTTCTGCTATCCACAGGCTTATAGTTCTACTTGCTAGTTGGCAGCAAACTGTGCATATATGCATGTGTCGGTGACTTAAGGATCCTTGTGTACAAAGACACATTCACATTTGCTTGGGCAACAAATTATAGGAACGCATTCCATGTTGATTTTCTGTAAAACAAAACTGTAGGAATTGACGAAAATGTTACTGATTAAATAACTATTAATGTGAACAGTTTTTATTAAATATTATTTGTAATTTGCACACAAGGTGGAATTGTTTGGCCGACTTTTAGCTTCAATTTCAATGGGAACATCAATAGTGTGCTGTGTTCTGGTACATACATTCATGAGAACGCTCCCACAAGGTTCCTGATGAATAACCATTTTATAATGTCCTACAGAGAGAGCATCAATACAGTGGCATGAATACCAATTTGCACATATTTTTGTTCTCATGAATTAATTCAGTGTTTCTTTGAACAGTTTTCATTGCTGCTACAGTTGAAGTAGATTTTCCTGTTTCTAAAGTTGCATATCCTTGTAAATAAATCTAAAAAGAAGAATCACAACAATAAACAAACAAATAAGAGAAATTAACATTTAATGTTACGTACAGTTGTATGTGACAAACCTGCCACTAAAACCTCAACTATTACTACATTCCAGTGGCATATTATTCACATCTGACCCCCACTCCCACCCCCCCAGCAACACAGCCATACAAATATTATTACCACAGTGTACACAAATTTCCCTTTTCAAATGATTCACGTCCTTAAACAAAAACTCTCCTCAACACAAAACTTGGTGGCAGTGGAAATTCCTATGACAACCTCGGGGAGATGCATGTTTTTATACTCAAACATCTTCTTAATAATCTACTCTGGTCTGAGGCATTAACCCCATTCTGCCTAAAACTGCATTAGTCTGGTTGCTTTTAGATTAATGCAGAATAAGGTCAAATGAAAAGAACAAAGTTGGTTTGGTTGGGTAGTTGGTTATATTTTGCAGGCTTATGACTAGTTAGCCATAACTGACCAATGATTGATTTTTAGTTAGGCTTTGGTCACAACTCATTGGGTAAATGTGTGTAGGTGTGCGACTGTGCGTAGGTAGTTGTTCTTGGCTTTGTGCCAGAGAAAATCAATGGATATCAAGGACAAATGTATATGTTTCAGCATACTCATTCTGGTATTTCTTGCCATGACCAGTGTTTTTCTTCAGACAAATGTCTCTCGTATAGACAAATTACTCATACACATAGTGTATATTAGATTTATGTGTAATAGTTACTGAATATGAATTGTTTATCTATACAAAGTTAATTGTTCAAACTTATTACTATAAATTCTTTCAGCACATCAATAGTTATATGAATTTGTGGGTAACTGTAAACTATAAAAATGATATTTTTATGGTAAACTGGTTGTTAAACAAGATAAAATGTCACAATCCACACTGTCTGCAAGAGCAGAGACAATTATAAAATTTCATCTTTATAAATTCTGGCCTGACAAAATAACTTCATTTTGTGGTGTATGGTACCAAAGTCATTCAAACATTTAATTTAAGTCAGATTCCAAATATTACGTCCAATGATTATACCTGAGTAGTGATAACATAAATGAAGATCACACTTGCACAAGCATGACACACGCGCACACACGTGCGCACGCACGCACACACACCATAAGTGACGTATATTTCCATCTTCTGTGCCCACGTGCAGTTAAACTAGAAACCTGCCAGGTGAAATTGGTTTTAGGAAAACAACATATCATTGGAAATAACACTACAAGAATCATAAACAGCTTTCTTTCTAAAATGGAAAATCAGCCAAAGAGAATGCACTTTACATGGACAGCCATTTCAAACCGAGATGAAGATGAGAACACTGATATGACACAGCATAAGAGAAGCAGGAACTCGAGTAGATGACGGCAGTGGATTATGCAGACTAGAACGACAGAACTCCATGTCAGTGCATTACAAGCTGGAACCAAATCCTATTCAATTCGTTGTTTCATTAGTTGAGCTAATCTTGCGTTGTCGCTCAGTCGAGGAATGCAGTCACTTCAAGTGTGATTCTGGTTATTTATTTTGACGTAAGTTGCAAAACACACCTCACGTGACCACTGTATCACTTTGTTTCCATGACAACTGATACCACTTTGGCTTAGAAACGAGAGCTAGTAGATATATTTTGACAACAGAATCACGAGTCAGAGACTCAGTGCAAGGCAGGGGCGCATAGAGATTATCCACAGTTGATTAACTAACATCCAGCCTATCGTCAGGCAGCAGCAAAAACAACGCATCTGTCATATCATACAAATTTTGAGCATGTATCGTTTTATAATCATTTTAAGAAAAAAGAAAACTATCTTGTATTCATTACAACGTGGCAGCTTGTTTGTGAAATTGTGTTGTTTAGTTCTGATGAAATCATTTGACAGACTACAAAATTACTTTTGACTCGGCCAAGTTGAAACTCAAGTCGTAAATTGTCAAAAACAGTCAGGCTCTAGAGATTATGATCTTGCAATGAGCTAATTTAATTGTGTAAGGAGTTTTAAATGCAGAACAATTTAATAGTAAATCTTAAATCGGAGAAAATATGCAGTTTTGTGAACAGATGTACATATGCACATATCAGATCAGCAACTTCATACTACAATCTGTGTGACTGGTTTCGGGAATACTGGTGAATCATTTTGCCAAATATGTTCTTTGTAATAAGCCAAACGCATGTTAGTAGTCTGCAGAGAAATAATTAATGATGCACAGTAAAGCTCAGTATTTCGCTGTGTTTATAGAAACATAAACATGCATTAATGAATGTCAGAAAGGGAGCTATGAGCAACATCTTAAGTACCATCTGAACTGCCCCAGCTTCCATTCCAACTTGTGTATTTTGGGCACTGGGTATCGCTCTGTCTTATAAACAAACAGAGACATGGCAGCTTCACAAGTGATATACCAGTCTGCCAGGAAGTCAGGAAAGAAGACGCAGCATGTTACTAGGGTGATATGTTGTCTTCTAAGAAGCTAACCCAGCACGTTGCTGCCAGTAGGGTTGATAACTTGTCAGACTGGAGTAGAATTACAGACACGAGCCCACCACATAGATTACCACAGAAACCACAGAAACTGTGAAGGAGCCAATTTGAAGATACCAGCACATGAGTTTATATATATATAATTATTTATTATACACACAGTATGCAGCCCGCAAGTCTCAATCATATAAAATTTCAATTCTACCAGATGAACTTTTCCTGTTTATTACCAGAAGATTAATGCAGACTAGGAAAGGTTTTTTCATTCTCGTGTCAAGTAGGTATATCGTTGATATAATAATTCTGGTGTCACTCCAAGTTGTTGATTCTTAATACACAAATTTACTATGGAATTTCAACATTATTTCATTTATAGAAGATACATCGTTCAATATAGAGACTGTTTGTTACTTTGATGCATCGTTTGTTAGGAAAAAGAGCTGTGCTATGTTTCATATCTGCTGACACAATTTTTTATAGTAATTACTATCCAGAAATAGAAGTAACAGATGCAGAGGATGACACAGTGCTCTATTTCTTTAAACATCAGAGACGCCTTCAACAGAAGCTAGCCTGCTATAATGTCAGCTGATATGTGGCACCTGTTTGACTCGACTTTAAGGTCTCAGTGCGATCCCAGTTTCCCACAGAGTTTGTTCAACCGGTGAAGTCTTGCAAGTTAAACTTGGCATAAACAACTCCAATAACAGATTCATCCTCAAGTGAATCGTGGTGTCCAAGCCTACTTCATTATATAATTTTTTAACATAACTAGGTGATGAAATAGCTTAACTTCAAAAAGATTTGTATTTTCCCTTAGCTGAAATCTCAAGCCTTCTCAGTTGCTGCACCAACTGTGTGGAACTTACTCCCAATCAGCATTAATTGAGTAAAATATAGTTTCATTTCGCCGTCATCTTAAAACCTATCATTTTTAATCTGCATATATCCTCCTTAGCTTCTTTGCAATCCCATCTATATGTTGATGACTTCTGTTCTGTACATGACAATGAATTCTCATAGGATACTGGCGTTAAAGAAGTAATTCCATTCATTATTATTATTATTACATAGAAAGTCATTGATCTTGCTAAACCTTGTTCAATCTGCATTAGTAATTGTTTTTATAACTATTTGCAACATATGTTTTGTACACTGGTGAGGCAGAACTGATTTGCCATATACCAAATGGACATCCCAGCACAAAACCTTCATGTAAAAACCTTCTAATCTGTGCCAGGTTGACTGCGGTTGGCAAAGCAATCACTGTGTAATGGCACCAGACGGTCTGTTCATTTAAATAGTTTTCCAAAGTTGTCAAATTGAAGTTCACAGGTGCAGCAGATCTAGCAAATGTTCTGACTTGTTCAACATATATGCACGTGTCAGATTCATTAAAACAAATTTAACAATCACAGAGACATGCACCTGCATACCTTGAAGGGCAGAGGCAGCATTCTATCCCCGAGCTTGAAGGTACGTGGTCAACAGGACCTTCAACTTTGTGAAGTTTGTGGTCCCAATCAAATGTTGGTGGTCCCAACATTTTTTAAATTTCATTTTTGAAACTGTACTTTATACCCTAAATATTTTATATTTCGCTTAATGAATTGGATATTTTAACATTAGCATGTTAAGAAACATAATTATTATTATTTACTTAGAATGTCAACAACATTTGCACTGTCAGAATTTCTAAAGATGAGGGCCAGAATTGTTTTAGAGAAGCCAGTGTGATTTTAAAGTTGAGCATCGGGCCCTGCACAATGAACAAGAGTAAACATGTACAGTGAACAAGAGTAAACATGTACAGTGAACAAGAGTAAACATGTACAGTGAACAAGAGGAAATGAACTCACATTCTTCGGGAAGCTCTTCACGTGAAGGTAGCGCCAGGTGATGTTTGTGGGGAAGTGGGGGACAGCGGAACAGGAAGCCGACCGCGACTGTGACCCCGTTTTCCACCACCCCCGCCCCCGGGGTGCCGTAGTACGGTCCAACTCAACAGACATAATTACTTCTACTCCATGTCTTTGCCATACTGCCATCTAAAGACATCCTGGCACACAGCAGCCTCCATATCCAAGACTCCACGCCAGCGTTGCCTAACAATCTCTATCAGCAGTGCCAAAAACTAATCTACCAACACAGATAATGCCTTCTCCTGCATAAATAATGGCTTCTCCCTGAGTGAGCTGGAGCATCGTTATAGTTCCGATGCTGTACTTTTATGGTTGTCACTTGACACTAGATATGGCTGTCACCTGTCACGTCTGAGAACTGCTCGGGGTGGTATCACGCAGGGCACGAATGTACGCCGTGCACCCTTGCAGGAGGTTCGTCTGAGAAATCCGGGCTGACGTTGTTTTGTCTACTTCCAAAGTTCTCTGCCAATAACTACGTCCCACGTGTGTGTGTGTATATATTACACAGACACACATACCTTAACCCAGCACATAACGAAGATCCTACATACATGTAAACACAACAAGAGCTGGAAGTAAATCTGTCAACAAGACATGTCTCTGGTGCCTCTCTGCTCCCCCAGTCACTTCTCCCCAGACACAGTGGCAGTCTCCTGATGTCCTATCACTGCCTGCATCACTCACTAATCTCACTCCTAGCCATATGCCTAACAGTGCTGATTGCTGCTAGCAAAGTGATTACCTCATGAGGATAACTCCCTGAAGGTCAAACTATGTTCCTTGTTATAAGATTGTCTGTTACTCAGTTGCCACAGTATTTATAGTATGGTGCATACACAGACAGAAACGCACACACCTTACACACATGCATGCATGTAATGTATATACAAAGAACAATGCTTAAATTTGATGAATATAACACTTTGTGGATAGGTTAGTTAGATTTTACTGAGAACAACAAAAACTGCTGATACCCCCACATAACTGTGACTCCTCATACAGCTGTGACACCCCTAGGCTCCAGTTACATCCCTACACAGCAGTGGCACCCCCAGGAAACAGTGACACCCCACACTGCAGTGACATCCCCACATTGCAGTGACACCACCACATTGCAGTGACACCCTCACACTGCAGTGACACCCCCGCATTGCAGTGACACCCTCACACTGCAGTGACACCCCTACACAGAAGGCACATACACTAAAGTGGGGGACCACCTTAACATTGTTTTTATTAACACTGCAAGCGGGTTCTGCAAAGTTTTTGCTTTCTAAGGAATCCATCCATCTGCTTTAATTTTGTATTACTTTAAAAGTGGATGCAAATAGCTGAGAAAGTCTGTGTAAAGACTGACACCTCATATGAGCAGCTCAGACCAATGCTTAGAAGATGAGACCTATCTTAAGCCACCTTCCAGAGTATCCCAACATCTCAACTGGTGTGAACCAAGGAGATTATTACCTGGTTACCATTTCTGCAGCCTCTCATTGATACTATCTATCAAACTCAGCATGGCTCTCTTGGGCACTGGGACATCCTTAAACTTACTGGAAGTTACACAGCAAAACACCTCTGTTTAATCCTGCTGTCTTTGAATAAAACATTTGTATGAAAAACATTTAAGTGAAAGTCTCCTAGCTGCAATACACATAAATTACCATGTTTCCCTTTCATTAGATCTACAAGTTTACAGGCAAAGACCACTAGTTGTGAATCTACAGCAAATTGACACCCTGGTGACCTACCAAGGTTGTAAGATTGCACACACACACATGTACAGACATGTACAGACATGTACATGGATCAGCGGACGCTCAATTGAGAGAACCTCATGCCATAGGAAATTTGGACCCGCGGGTCCAAATACCATCATGATGTATGAAAAGTACCCACCCTATGATGAAAGTACCTACTCTCCCAAATGTCAAGTGACATGTACAAAGTCACGAATTTCATAGCCAAATATTATCATAGTAATCTATCTTCCAATTATTTCATTGTAGGCTGCTTTTTGGGCTAGAGTTTTTTATTTTTCTAACGTAATATGTAACCATTTGGGCACTCACTAATCTCATAAACTTTTTAAAATGGGGTACAAATGCTGGGATCTCACTCATCTTGTAGGTGGGGTGTCCATATTTTGCAATGATATTTGGACTGGTGGGTCCAATTATATTATTCTCTACAATAACTGGTCCAAATCCAAATATGTACATATTTGGGCACTCACTAATCTCATAGGTATGGGTCCATATTTCTACTTCATAGCAAAATATTGGCCCCCTCCCTACCTATTAATGAGTGCCCAACATTTGTATCGCCTTTTCAAGTTTTATGTATTTGGACCCACATTATATCATAACAAAATATGGACCCCCCCACCTATTAGAATAGTTATTGCCCAAATGTGTACCCACTTTAAAAAAGTTGAATACATAATTCATTACACACACACACACATATATATATTATATAGGGAATAATTCTAATGATTACTATTTTTAAAGGAGTACAAATGTCATGGGGGGACCATATTTCACTATGATATTTGGACCCGCATCCATTTTTTTGTGCTACAATATTCTGTCCTAACCTCCTAATTCCTATTATTGAATGTAGCTTATCAGCTTAGTAACTTAGTAACAACAGTTGTAGACATGGGTGCATTTTTCATGCTATGATATTTTCTGCCCCCCCCCTCCATCTTAATGTTGAATATTGCTGACATCACATGTTAGTTCCGCAAGTGTGTATATTCCACTGACATTGTAAGGATGAAGCCACTGAATATTATAACAAAACATGAAATGTATAATTGTTGAGAATTTTATACCAATTTTGTTTATTGTGACCTTCTGACATAGGAAGTAATGTGCCATAGACACCTCGATAGACAAACACAAACCTGCTATGAACTTGTAATACGATATCACACACATGTATAAGAACAAATATAATGATTAGTATATTTTAAAGGGGGGTCCAAATATCATAGGGTGGGTCCATATTTCACTATGATATTTAAACCCCCGGGTCCAAATATCACCCGGATCCAAATCTCATCTGACACCAGTTTCGAATCCTGTGTTGTCGTTTCAAATATTGGGCAAGTCCGTTAACTCTATGTTGCTTCAGTTCACTCAGCTGTATGAATGAGTACCTGGCTATATACACTGGTGGATATTTGTGTACGAATATTCTTCAATCATTAATTGCAGTGTGGCTGGATGCTTCCTAGAGAAGTAAAAATGGCGTTCGATTGAACAGGTCTGCCAGGGAGTAAAGTGTAAAGCGCTTTGAGCAGTCCTGAGGACTGGATACTGCACTATATAAGAACTTACATTTACTTTACAGACAAATCGAACAAAACACTCACCGAGTTTGCGACTTCAAGGAAGTCAGTTACGTGATGAGTGTCCAGGGCTTTGGCTGCCCGTTGCACTAAGCCAGGGTCGTGATTGTCGAGAAGTCGATAGAGCGTGACAGTCTCGGTTGGCTGACCTGCACAAAGACAAACAGCAGCTGTAGGTTATGTCTCATAATTTGGTATCACTGCACACTGTGAGTCCACAGCAGGTCACACATTTACCCCCTTTATGGGTGTCTCACTTCCCCGGGCATGTACACGACGTAAAAGAGACTTGCGCATTTTAATGTCTATCTGACAGATATTTATATATATATATATATATATACATATTTCAAGATGCTACCTAAGTGCAAGTTACACTTTTGATTTTAATGAAACAATTGGGTGGTGGGGGGCCTCTGTCCATGCAATATTTGTCTCATTATTCTAAAGAAAACTACACAATTTTTGTAAACTTTGGAGTTTTACAAAATGTTTTCTATCACACTCATACAATGTCAGACCTTCAGGAACATGGTGTGGGCTAAATCCCACACTTTGCTTCACATCACAAAAATCTGGAAAAAATTATAACTGGAACATTCCATTCTGAATGATCTGAGCAGCTGTAACAGCCTGGCTAACTGACTAGTGGAAAAGACAACAACCTCTATGATAAAAGCCACTGCCACAAGCCATCACTTGAGTGGTATAACAGGTCCTTGTCTAGCTTCATGAATGGAGATATAAGTCAGTGCTGACTCCTACTGGACAATGAACTGACTACACTACACAATACAGATAACTCCCAAAGCAGCTACAAGTGTTCACAGCATATGGTATAATACTGGTGCAAACTATCCGACAAACAAAATTCCTGTGCTAGGTGTGATATCATCTCTTCAATTAAAACCTAATTTTAAACTGATGTCGTTCACACCGCCAACAGCCAGTGATGATGGACCAAAAGGATTTGCATTCGCCCAGAACGCATCTGTCAAAGGGGTCTGCTTTTTTTATCAACTCTATTTTTCCTACCCCACCTAACTATGTCATCATTTTGCTTCCTCAGTACAGCTGGCTTACGTTAATGGCTGGATGTACAGATTGAGTTATGTCTTTCTGTATCAGTCCTTTTAAGCTCCAACGAATTCCAGAATAAAAGCCTGGTACATATACTACAAAACACATTAAATTTAATGTGGGGTAAAACAAATCAGATGCACATTGATTCGTTGAGTAACAAAACTAGGAAAAGAACCATCAGCTCTAGTTGTACAAGTATATGACCAAAAAAGAGCCTGCAGAGGGTTTCAGTGTTCTCTTTTAGCCCCTAATTCATGGTGCAGGATTGAGTTTTTAAGTTTCAATAGTAGCGGCATGACCATTCCAAAACTGAGTTTAACAAACTTTGTTATAAATGATAAAAAGTACACATTACAATCATTCCAATGGATATAAATATTAAATAAAGCTGGCTATGGCTACTGAATATATGGAGGGTGGGCATTCCAGGGACAACATGGCAAAGTTGCATGTTGGAAGATATTCATTACCCCTGTGCACACAAAAAGAACCTTTGTAACATACAACTGTGTTTCTCTTTCCAAATTTCTTTACCAAATGTTTGGCCTTCACTTATGCACTGACTTCACTCTCGGCTTGTTAAATGAGGAATTCCTGACTGACATTTCAGATCAAGCCATGGTTCATTCTAGGAATTGTTTACCACGTCTTTGATTTTCCTCCTTATAAGCTCTCCTCTTATTTTGTTAAATACTAATAGGTGTGTGTGTGTGGTGTGTGTGGTGTGTGTGGTGTGTGTGTCTGTCTGTGTGTGAGTGTGTTTGTAAATGTTTGTGTATCATGCATGCATGTGTATGTGCGTGCATGCGTGCGCACACTTACTCGGATGGTAGAGCAATATCTAATGCTAATAAGTCCAGTAAGAGATGACAACATTGGCATCATGTACAGAAAAAAACCCAGAAGCATGGCAGAAGCCCACTCACCAATGACTTCCTCACAGTCTCTGTTCTTTTCCAGCTCAATCTCGTGTCTGAGTCGCATGCGACACTGTGAGAACTCCTCAAATGAGATGTAGCCATGCTCATCCGCCCCCAGCTGCTGCATGATCTCCTCCACCGCATCATCCATGTTCAGCTGACGACACATGTACTCCAGGTCCTCACTGAAACAGACTCCACATGTACTCCAGGTCCTCACTGAAACAGACCACACATGTACTCCAGGTCCTCACTGAAACAGACTCCACATGTACTCCAGGTCCTCACTGAAACAGACTCCACATGTACTCCAGGTCCTCACTGAAACAGATCACACATGTACTCCAGGTCCTCACTGAAACAGACCGCACATGTACTCCAGGTCCTCACTGAAACAGACCACACATGTACTCCAGGTCCTCACTGAAACAGACTCCACATGTACTCCAGGTCCTCACTGAAACAGACCACACATGTACTCCAGGTCCTCACTGAAACAGACTCCACATGTACTCCAGGTCCTCACTGAAACAGACCACACATGTACTCCAGGTCCTCACTGAAACAGACTCCACATGTACTCCAGGTCCTCACTGAAACAGACCATACATGTACTCCAGGTCCTCACTGAAACATACTCCACATGTACTCCAGGTCCTCACTGAAACAGACTCCACATGTACTCCAGGTCCTCACTGAAACAGACTCCACATGTACTCCAGGTCCTCACTGAAACAGACTCCACATGTACTCCAGGTCCTCACTGAAACAGACTCCACATGTACTCCAGGTCCTCACTGAAGCAGACTCCACATGTACTCCAGGTCCTCACTGAAACAGACCCCACATGTACTCCAGGTCCTCACTGAAACAGACTGCACATGTACTCCAGGTCCTCACTGAAACAGACCACACATGTATTCCAGGTCCTCACTGAAACAGACCGCACATTTACTCCAGGTCCTCACTGAAACAGACTCCACATGTACTCCAGGTCCTCACTGAAACAGACTCCACATGTACTCCAGGTCCTCACTGAAACAGACCACACATGTACTCCAGGTCCTCACTGAAACAGACCAAACATGTACTCCAGGTCCTCACTGAAACATACTCCACATGTACTCCAGGTCCTCACTGAAACAGACCACACATGTACTCCAGGTCCACACTGAAACAGACCGCACATGTACTCCAGGTCCTCACTGAAACAGACCAAACATGTACTCCAGGTCCTCACTGAAACAGACTGCACATGTACTATAGGTCCTCATTGAAATACTGATATATATATATGTATACATTTAAACACACAGACAACAACATTTATTATATATATACATATATATCAGCCATTCCAGCAGCTATTTCAAAGACCATGAACAGCTGTTTCATTTAGCGTGAGTGCTTAATGTGTATATATGAAGTAAATGGATGATAAAGTGTTGCATGAATTACAGTTTAAAGTGTGGTGTAGGCTCATTTATTCTTGTGAGTACTTGAAATACTAGTTTTGATCTCTGCTCAAAGCTAGTTTTTTCCTGTCTTCCTACTGTGTAGAGCAGAAAAGGTTTACCTCTATTATTATTAAATATAATGTATTAACTATATCCGGGGTTGGTATTACACACATATGATATCCTCGATGCTGTAGAGATTACCACTTCTGTTCAGGAAATTCAGACAAACATCATTGTTATTTAGCTGCAGCACCTAGAAGGAAAATCAATTTAATACAAGAACTGCACATTAACTAAATCTATAATGGAACATGTTAATAATAATAAATATTTACCGAATAACGTACTTTGTAAATTTATCTTGTATTACATAATTTAAGGTTTGAGAAGTTTTCTGTTCCTACATTTTCACTGTTTAACAAGATTTAACAAGATTGCCACCCAGAGAATTAACTCTAGGTGGCAGGTGGACAAGGAAGCCCTTTGTCTTATCGAGAGTCCGACCCTTTTATCTATGTGTATCCAGCCCGTCTGAGGTATGTGTCGATTTTATTTTTAAACATATTCACGCTACTAGCACCCACACAATCAGCAGATAATCTGTTCCATTCATTTACAGTCCTTTGTGAGAATGAGAACTTTCTTATATCTAATCTACACTGCTCCTTTGCTAATGTAAGTTCATGCCCTCTAGTCCTTCTATCTTTCTTAACTGAGAAAAAAATATTTCTATCAATATTTTCATAACCCTTCAATATTTTAAACACTTCTATCTGATCTCCTCTCAACCTCCTGGTCTCTAGTGTTGTTAAACTGCATTTTTTAGGCGTATTTCGTAACTAAGATCCCTCAGTTTTGGTATCATTTTAGTTGCTCTCCTCTGCACTCTTTCTAGCATATCTATGTCCTTCCTGCGATACGGCCTCCACGCTTGAATACAATATTCTAAATGAGGCCTAACTATTGTTTTGTACAGCGGTATTATTAGCTCTTTTTCCTTATACGTTATGTTTCGCCTAATTAATCCAAGGATTTGATTTCCCTTTGAAGCTGCAATTCCGCACTGCTCTGAAACCTTCATATCAGCACTAATGGTTAACCCTAAGTCCTTTTCTTTTTCAGTAGTACTTAGTACAGTACCCCCATTGTATATTCTACCTCTTCGTTCCCATGTCCTGTGTGGAGGCATTTACATTTCCCAAAATTAAACAGCATTTGCCACTTTTCAGACCATTTGATCAACCTGTCAAGATCATCTTGTAAATGCTGTCTATCTCCATCACTTTTAATCCTTCTAAACACCTTTGTATCATCCGCAAATTTCAACACCTTGCTTGTTATTTCATCATCCAAATCATTGATATATATTAAGAATAATATAGGTCCTAATACTGATCCCTGTGGTACCCCACTCAATACCGATTTCCAGTTTGAAGCCACCCCATCAACTACTACATGTTGTCTTCTGTCAATCAGCCATTGTTCTATCCAGTTTATTATACCATTTCCTATGCCATGGGCCTTTAGTTTAAGCAGTAATCTTTGATGTGGTACTTTGTCGAAAGCTTTTTGAAAATCTAAGTAGACGATATCTACTGGTGATCCCTCATTTACCCACTTAGTGATGTCTTCCAAAAACATAACATATTTGTTAAGCATGACCTCGCTTTAAAAAAACCATGTTGAGATGGGTTTATCAAGTTTTGTTTAACAAGAAAATCCACCATGTGATCTTTAATTAGTCTTTCTAATAATTTACAAATCACTGATGTTAAACTCACTGGTCTATAGTTCTCTGACTTGTTTCTCGAACCTTTTTTGAATAACGGTATAATGTTTGCTTCTTTCCATTCTAAAGGAACCACTCCATCTTCTAATGACAAGTTGAAAACTGTTGCAAGCGGTATGCTAATTTGTTCTACAATTTCCACTAGTAGTTTGGGTGAAATACCATCCACTCCAGGTGATTTATTTTCCTTCATAGCCCTAATTTTCTTAGCTACCATTTCTGGGGTTACAATTAACTGTCTTAAATAGTCTGATTCTGCCCCCTTGAACTTAGCCTCTGGTACTGGCAGTGAACTAGTGTCTTCTCTGGTAAACACTGAACTAAAATACTCATTCAGGTCTTCTGCCATTAAGAATCCTTCTGATATTATATTTCCAGCACTATCTTCTAGAGGACCGACCTTATCCTGAACTTTCTGTTTGCTTCGAACATACGCATAAAAACTCTTGCTGTCATGTTTTATATTACTAGCTAATTGTTGTTCATAGCTTCTCTTTGAATTTCTAATTTCAGCTGTAGCTTGGTTAAGTGCTTTCTTTACAACTGTTGTAGTCTTCATCATTTCCAGTACGTATATATGACTTCCACATCATTTGTTTATACTTAATTTTTCTAATGGCTTCTTTCGATAAGTGTTTCTTTTTGGACCGTTTCCCTTGTTTTTGAAGGGTACAAATTTGTCGACTATGCACTTAATTTCACTCTTTAATATATTCCAGCATTCTGTTGCTGTCTTATTTTGCAGTGTGTTATTCCAGTCTATCTTTGCTAAATATTCCCTCATGTCCTTATACCTTCCTTTGTGGAAATTTCTCCTATACTGCTTTTTACTATTCCTTTCTGATTTTACTTTGATGATAAAATGTATCTGGTTGTGATCGCTACTCCCCAGTGGCTCACATATCTTGACATTATCAACTAATTCATTCTGTGAGGACAAAACTATGTCTAACACATTCTCACCCCTGGTTGGTTCTAGCACATGCTGAGAAAGGAATGTATCTTGAACTAAAACTAAAAACTTGTGGTCCTCACTCCCCATACTCTGTAGAGATTTCCATTGTATATGCCCGTGGTTAAAATCCCCCATAATAATACAGTCCCGTTTGCTTACTTCCCTTATAGCATTTTGTATTTTTTCATTCTCTTCTATGCTTATGTTTGGACTTCGATAAACTAACCCAACTGTTAACGTTGAGTTTCCTGTAACTATGTTACACCAAACAGCTTCTTCGCAATCTGCTTCTCTTTCTAATTTTATTTCATAAGCCTGAATAGATTCTTTAATATATAAAATAACTCCACCTCCTTTTCTTCCTATTCTATCTTTTCTAAACATTACATATCCTGTCAGTCCCAATTCAGCATCTGATATATCGGTGGTGGTCCAGGATTCGGTTATACCTATTATATGAGGGTCAATATCTTCTACCATAATGTTTAGTTCATTTCTTTTGTTTACTATACTCCTTGCATTTAAACAAACACATCTATATCCAGCTTCAGAAGAGTTTTCCAGACTGTTATTTGCTGATTCATTTGTGCTGTCTTTATCTATGCCTCCATTTTCAGGCTTTTCTGTGAGTCCCCCCTGCGAATCTAGTTTAAATAAATGCAACCTGTCCCACTGTCAACAGATCGCAGCAGGTTCTCTGAGAAAACTGCTGCCCCCTTTCCATTAAGATGGAGGCCATCTCTCATGTACATATCTTCCCTCTCAACAAAGTATCCCAATAAATCTGTGAATCCCACCCCCTCTTCTTCACACATCTGCTCAACTAGTGCGTTGATCGCCATCCTCTTGCAGTTTCTATACGTTGCCCCCCTTCCTCCCATTACTGGCAAAATTCCTGACAGAATAACCTGTTCAACTCTCGTCTTCTTTAGCTTCCTCACTAACTGTCTATACTTCTGTACTATCGCAGTTGTCCCCTCCCGGTCTGCATTATTTGTTCCTACATGTACCAGTATAGACCCCCCCTTGCCATGTCCCAATACCTTCTCTACCCTGTCAGTTACATGTTCAATCCTAGCCCCCGGTAAACAAACAACGACGTCCTTCCCCTCGTTCAGTGTCTTGTCCGTCTTTCTCATAATGGAGTCGCCCATAAACACCCTCTCTTTCCTCATTGCCCCCTCAATCACTGCCTTAGAATAGCTCCTTCTTCGGTTTGCATCTGTCTGGTTGTTGTCTTTCCCCCCTGTCGTCTTCTCTCCTGTCATATTTTCTTCCAATCCATTCTTTCCTGTCGCTTTTTCTCTTGTCACCTTTCCTCCTGTCAGCGTCCCTTTTATTGACTTCTCTTCTATCACATTTGCTCTCACTTCCTTTTGTCCCTTCTTCTTTCGTCCCATCTCCTTTTCCTCTCTCCTCTCCCGTCCCATCTTCCCTCCCTCCTTCTCTTCGGTCACTTTCTTCCCTGTCACCTTCACGCTTGTCACGTTTTCTGTTGTAGATTTTCCAATTTCTTCCCCTCCAATCACCTTCCCTCCTCTCAATCTCCTTTCCTCAGTTTTCTTGCCACTGCTATTCTCCTTCAGCCTTGCAGTATTCTCACCTCTCTCCCCCTGTCGTCTCTCTCCATTCGACCTGCCTCCTTGCTAATTCCCATCTCCATTCCCTTCACAATATCTGTCAACCTAACTATCTCCTTCTGCAGACACTCCACCTTCCAACACCCAATGCACTGAAAGATGAATCCTTCCTACATGGTTTCTGCCCATGACTTCCCACAGCCGGACAATGCAAAATCTACCCAGTTGTGGCAGTAATCGCACACCAAGTGTCGCTTTGCCTTGACTTGCCGCTTGCAAGGCGCCATATCCCGATCAGAATTTATTTAATAACTTAACTAACTTAGTCTTTATAAAGACTGTTTCCTGTGTACTACAGCACACTTTGGGTTACAAATTTCAATTACACAGCCGACTATTTATCCTGACACGAACGCTAACATTACCGGTAGTGACCTAATTTTAATACAATCAATTACGTTACGTTAGGCTACTTTATTTATTTAGGTTACGCCGCCCGACTATCGCCCTTGCTTAATTTTAACAACAATGCTACCTAATCAAAATATCTAGCAAGTACTGGCTTACACAGATATTATCTTATGTAAGTAGTTTGATGGTTGTTACTTTATCTCCTATATATTCTACCACATAATCAGGTTTGTTAAATCTTGTTTACAACTTATCGAAGGCTAAGCCTAAGTGAGTTACCCCATTATCATTCACTATACTAAGGTGTTCTAAAATACTTTAACTATTAAATGGATCTGTTTCCTTCCTCTAAACAAGTTCTAGCTGTTCTTCTTTTGTTAACTGAAAACATTCCCATATTTGCTTTTCTTGAAATATTTTGCTCATCTCCTGCTACTAACTTTGTATTCAATAGATACCCACATGATTGTATTTTCTCCCTGAGTGAGTGCATTATGGCTCAAGAGTATTAACTTAAGGAACATAATATAAAATATTTTGTTTAAAAAACATATTCCATCATTTGTATGATCATGCATGCTTAACTAAGTTGATAAGTTACTTGTAAAGTAAAGCGTGACCTCTATGGCAAATCAGCATGACTCCCTTGGCTGACTTTGTTGTGCATTTACACACTACAATAAAGCACATACATCATACATTGGGCCTGCTTATGGTAGCAGATTCATAAACATATCAAACATTTCTACATGATGTAATTCCTAGGAAATAAAAACCAAATATGTGTGTGGCGTGACTTCTGTGACAAATCAGTGTGACTTCTGTGACAGATCTTGAGGTAGATTTTGTAACTACATGACAGCATTTACATTATACATTATGCCAGCCCTAGTTAGTTTACTATTAGGAGATTTACAAACATAAAGGATTTTTTTCTAAACTATATATTTCCAAGGAAATAAAACAAAATAATTACTTTTGTGACTTCCATGATATCAAAATGAGGTAGATTGCGTCTTCTCAGCTCAAAAACTGTGAGCAACTGTCAGATCAAATGCACTCTGTTGTAATAGTGTCGCCAGTTGGCTATTTTTAGCTGCCAATTTTAGTGTGGCCAGATGAAGCTTTCCTTGGAAAAATCACTGTTCAAAAACCATGCGCGTTTGCTATATTTTAGGGCATTTGGAGGGGTGTGCCGCACTGGATAATTGCGATAGGAAGGAAGTTATATATTATCCATGGGATATTTCATATTTATTACCCCCAAATGTATATCTTTGTAAAAAGTTCCAGTTTTCAACTCATACTGACATTTGAAAAAAAAATTTTTTTTTAATTAGTATGATGTATACGTTAGTTTGGAATTTTGAATGGCTGATGTGTGTGTGTGTGTGTGTGTGTGTGTGTGTGTGTGTGTGTGTGTGTTTTCCAGTATCTCAAATAGGTCTAGTGAAGATGATTCCAGAAACTATTAACACATCCATCAACAGTAATACACACATGCATCCCCCCTTGTGCAATCCCCATTGAGACAATCAACACAAATGTGTGATGTGTCCTGACTGACAGAGTGATGGCCAATGTCACTGTACTCACCTCTTCAAATTACACAGTTAACGCTGACACACTTTGATACTTTGGAATTATTTGGCCAACAAGCAGCACAGAACAAAACAAACACAAGAAGATTTACGAGTGAGTAGCACACTGCTTCCTGTCATCCCATCCCTCTGTAAACCTGTGTCACATCTCACAATTACCACCAAACACCCTGGTTTATAATAAATTGATTTATTTCACTGTGTTGGTTTAGTAAGTGTAACTTTCTCAGTTTCTCACTTGCTTTACAACAGCTGAATAAAGACAAGGTGTATGAATTATGTACTCATTTCATGAGCTTCCTGCCATTTGAACTGCACCTGTTGCAGAGGACTAACACAGGAAACACTTGAAATCCTATCTCCATGGATGGCTACACCGAAGAATTAATTATACACCCATAAGGCCACAACTCCCCAATAAGCAAGGGTTTTATTTGATAACAAACATGATTTTGTAGGTAGAACAATTCTATTCATGATGTTACTTGGTCGGCCATATTTAAAAAAGCCAGTATAGCATTGCAAAATTTGCAGTGCACAGTTGCATTTGTAGTTAAACACAGTTCAGAAGTATTTACAAACAAAGATTTTCATGCAATTTTGGAATTATATCTGTATGTCACTTACAGTGCACACAACTCTTTCATAAGGAGTAAGTAACTAGTAGTACAGAATCACGGGTAGAGTGTTAAAATATGATATTAAAATTAATTATTAATTTGGTTAACAAAATATTATCCATAAAGTATTACGATACTGACGCACACTACACTGCAGGCCTGTAGGCAGGGGTGTAATGGGAGAGTAACAATTTTTTCAAAAAGACTACCCCCTTGACCACAAAAATCTTCCAACATAACTCCCTCAGTCCCTCACCGATGAAAAATCTCCAACACTATCCCATCTTGAGTTTGTTAAGCTTGATACTCTGGCTAAAATGTGACGCATGTTTGTAGGATATGTACACAAAAATGCACCCCCCAGCAAAAAATTACTACACTGCAGACCTGCTCTGTGTATATCTAATGTTACTCATGTGCACCATTAAGTGTGCAATACCTCAGTTGCATGCTATGAGCTGCTACACTAAAGCCCACCACGCTTCATTTAGTTCTCTAATGGGACAAGTATATATCTGCAGTAGTTAACATAGAACCCAGCCAGCAGTGAATCACATCATGATTCATAAATATACCGAGTACCTGTAACTTAAATTTCAATGCAACTGTTTTACATGCGCCACAGACATGCAAGAGGCCAGATGGACACCAGTGACCACTGTGTTGTGTCACCATTGTTCAATGTTTATGTTCCCGTTGGTGGATTGTCTATACACAAGGGTGACAGGGTTGAGTAACTGTATACCCTGGTAGCACCACTACTGTCACAGACAACACAATCACTGCCTAAAAAGTACTGTAGTCTGTCAGACACAAGGCTTCCATTTACTTGCGCCCACAGCAGGTGATGCCAAAGGACTGTCTGCTTTTATCCTGCTATTTCTAGTCAAAACATTCATGTCCTAAATCCGTCTGTGTTTAATTTCGCCTACAGTACTATCACTTGTTTTGTATGTCAAACAATTATGTGCATTAATTTATTTGAATATGTGCAAAGATTTGTTTTGATGAGCAGGTATCTGCTACAAGTTCTACATCACATAAATGAGTAATATAGAACGCTCAAGCACTGTTTTATTTTCAAGCCATTATGGTTAAAACCAACTCAAACATCTGCTTTCAATGTTCAAACTAAGTAATATAACCCCTGATGATTAAGTTCTGGTTTTAATTACAAACTGGACTATGCAACTATATTAACATAAAATGTTATTCAAACTTTGTACCACAGCTGCTATAGCAATTCCACCATCAAACACAGCTGGCCATAAAAGATCATTCGTACAGACAGTGGAACGAACTACCCCGAGGCAATGGTTTACAACCACAGAGAACATTTCAAGAAAGACATCAATTTCTCCCTTGGAGCCTGGAGTCAGCACCTACATCCTGAGTTCCCGACAGGAAAGGGATAGATGTTTAGCCAAAGAAGAAAGCTACGTAGAACAAATATTTCACTTTTAAAACTGCTAGTAATAGTCATTTTATGACTGAGTATTTATCCAATTTGTTTAGGGTTATGTGTTGCTTCAGTTCCAGTTTCTCCAGAATATATATTTATACTGAACAATGAAACCATAGAACTACAATAATTAAGAATTAAACCAATTTAACAGAAATAACAAAACTTCTTTATTAACATACCATGCTGCAAATGGATCTTGTTAGTCACATTTTTTTAAATTAAATGAACATACAGATTTCCAAACAATTCTGGAAACCGAGAAGCAGATTGGCAGCCAATCTACATGTGCTAAGAGAAGCTATTCCCACCAAGCCCTCACTGGGTGGCAATCATAAATACAGCAGTCTGGAGTCATCCCATGACCAAGTGAAATTGACCATACAAACATACAGGAGAGGTGCCCTGAGCTGTGCTCTCTCTAGCCATTACACACAGAGGCCTTGTAGAGTGATCCAACACATCATCATGGACATAAAATGTTATGGCTTGTGGCGCAGTAATTTCCTGAGAGTAATTAAATGTTACCAATGAGAATATTAGCACTGTTGACAGAAGTGGAACGTGTAATTTGAGATGGTTGAAACAGAGTTTCAGGCCCTTCTAAAATGTGGCCATGGGCCATGATTAGAGGCATTCTCCATGTTCAGTAATCTTAACTGTCATTTGTCATCTCGGTATGTAGGAAGATTGCTTCTGTAAAGCAGATTACTACTGAATGTTGGCATGGCAACTGAAAGTATTAAAACAGAACTTTCAGAAAGTGTTCTCAGTACTTATCTACCATATTTTGCAGAGGTCTGTTTTTATGTGTACATAAATTATGTTTTTTTATGTTCATATTATTAGTCTCTCACAACTCTCTCTCGGATAGTCTGTGTGGCAGTTGTATGCAATGCTTGCTTTGTATATTTAGTATTTATTTTGTATGTATACACAGAGTAAGACTATAATCAATATATTATTATTTATTTAATAATACTTACATGTGCAGAAACAATTTATATGGTGTAAATAAACAGTTTCTCTAAAATGATAAATAAATATATTGCAGATTTGCAATATATGTATCATGGCATGGCTTAGTTTATTCTTGCAGATCTATTTTTTTAAAGTAAGTAATTTAGTCGAGTCTGGCAAGATTGTTAAATGATTTAATGCATTTAGATACTGCATTCAACATCACACATGGACATAGTGCAGATGGCTTGGGAGCTTGAGTTCAGGTAATAAACAAAAGTATGACAGATACAACAGCTGCAGGTAAAACCAAGTTTCAGACTTTCTGATGTACCATGGTACTCCCAGAGCTGTCGTAATTGGCATTCATTGACAACATCAGTAACTCAGTCAGGATTTGAATTACTTGTCAATTACCTGTCAATCATTGACATGAATCATATCAAACCAGCAATCTCTTGTCTCTCACCCACCAACAGGCAGCATGAGCAGTGGAATGTAACTAGACACAAACAGAATGGCTCGGAGTAGTTCAACTGAACCCCTGATTCATGCCTTGAATGTGTCTATAGAAAGATACTATAGATAGAGTATTTAAATTACTTGTTATTGCTCAATTCAAGCCAGAGGTATGTTTCCCTAAACAGTTCATGCATCCAGGCATAGCAAAGACTTTGATATGTCACCTGTTTCAATACAGCATTTATGTGAAACAGAGAGACTTGCAAGAGGCCTGCAATTCACTTGCAGTGAATGAAATGCAAGAATCTCAGCCACAACAAACTTTCTCAAAATCTATTTTTGGAGCACATTCCTCTTGTTTTGTGAGGACAGTATATGCAGATTATATGTTATGGAATGCACAGGTAAAGCAGTTGGTACGTATTATTTTAAATCTAGAGTTAGAGATGCAACACAAATCCTTGTTGCCAGTTGTCGGCACTGCCAAATCAGTGGTTTTAAAATATACCTCTAGCAAGGCAATATGCCCTCCCCAAGCACTGGACCATAACCAGTAAAATATAACATAATTTTTAAAACATTAATTTACATAACTTTGCAGTTTGTTGGCATCACTTGGGAAACAAGTTTGGATTTAAAGTTAAAGAGCAAATTTAAAACTGACTGGTTTTGGCAAGGCGTATCAAGGTAATGATTCACAACTCACAAGACAATGCTGAAGAAAAAAGCAGAACAATACAGATATAACTAAAATTAAGGTAGTCATAGTAACTGCTGGTAATACGTCAACATAGATCTTGATACGGAAAAAGCAGACCTGTGGGCAAAGCAGAATGGATGGCATATCATGCCATATGATTATGAAAGTTAGAGAGTTCAAAGTTCTATTAATGTCATAGAGGAATAAAGGCAGGCTCTAGGTCATGTTGATTGGTACTCTGAAACAAACTCTTGTGACCTCAACCTTGTACGTACGGTGGATCCTTATTTTAAAATCTGGACACTTTATTTTAGTCTGCTGTGTATGTGTCCAGATTAATGAGTTTTCTTGATATGTGAATCATACAGGTAATAGGGAATGCTGGCATAAATGTTGACATTCTGTTTACATGAAATGATGTCCAGATGTTGTTCAAGGTAGGTTTCTAGATTACTAGGGCTAGGATTAACGGGGTCCCACTGTACTGTTCTACAATTTGGATTATGCAACGTAATTATTTGGTGAAACAAAGATCCAGCAAAAGTTCATGAACCGATATTTAAATTAATTATTAATATGAATGATGTCTATTTAAAATAATTTTACAAAACGAGCCACCAAAAAATACTCAGCCTGGCGCCATATACTATAGCAACATCAACTAGCAATTTAATTTACGAATTTACAAAATAACCTTCTTTCAAAATTGACAAATATGTGATTGCAATGCGATCCCACCGACAGAAACATCGGCACCGAGACAGTACAAAATAACATCGTAGCATCGCTTCCCTCACCCGTCCAGCAAGCCGTCGCCGTCTCTGTCGCACACCTGGAACAGGCGTCGCAGTCTCTCCTCCTCCTCCGTACTGCTCGAGTCGCTACTCGACGACCGGGTGCGTGGTCTGCCCTTCTCTGCCATATGCACAACCTCTTTTCTTTATGACATCTTAACGTGTCGCACAAACGCGACAGTTTTCATCGAAAACAATCCGTGGTTTCTCTCGGCTGATGACTCTCCATCTCAATGTTTCTGGACGTCCGTGCACTGGAAACTAATCGATAACTTCCGGTACTGAGATCGCGCGTTTAATTACAGCATTTTCACTAGAGGGAGTCACCCGCCCCATCGACTAGTTGCATGTTTCACACACAAGAGACCGCCACAGTTCCGTTTACGTGTACATGCGGTAGGGGAGACCGGGGCTCTATGACCTTAGGCGCACCATGATAATTTGATTGTTTGGTCATTTTTGTACTTTATATTATAACATGTGGTTTCACCTGGTGTATGCTCTAGGTATATAAAACACACATAGACAACGTCGGTGCAGACGCCTGAGAATTGTTCAAATTAATTAAATAAATGTTTCAGACACACATAAATAATTTTTTAAGTGTGACATATACTTCTTTATATCCATAAAACGAAGTGTAATTTTGTTACAACACTAGTTTATCAGAAGAAAGGTTTTAGCTGGGTAGATGCCTATGGGTGATAAAATGGAAGCCCCGGTCATTTACATATACACTTTATATGATCTCCATTGTGTGTGTGTATATTACTGATCATAAGCAAAGGACCTGCTGCTATTTGCCTTCATTAAGCATCTTAATGAATCAGCTGTGTTCTATGTTGCTGAATAGTGTTGTGCAATTTTGTCAAAACCTACCATGGTGATTTTAACTAAATCTTTAATTAGCAAATGCCTGACTGGTCGACCTATTGTAGGGGTACGAAAGCCATCACATTCCACATACTGGGATAGCCATTTTGGCCATCCTAGCGCACCAGGGGTCGCTGCTGCTGATTACGTCAGTGCCAGCCAGCAGTACCCCCTGTGAAACTCTGAATTTAAGCTTATGAAATCGCTCACTAGATCAGTGGATCTCGGCAGGTCAGGTGGTCATAATAAAACTAATTTCAACCAACCATGGCTCGTGTTACATGCAATGTTTAGGAAGTAGAAGCAATTATTTTAAAACACAATACCTCTCAGCTGCTCATGCAAATGGGCGAACAGGTCATTATATATTGGAATTCTCAGAAGTCGTTTATCCGTCTTCAAATTGGGGCAGGTATTTACGCTGTTCTCACGGGTGGTACAGTCGCGACTGGCGAAGTCAATTACTTGTTTGACTCAGCTAATGTCCGCACTTCGCGTAGGGGATCAATCATGGTTAGTTTTGCATGGCAAACAGCCCTGGCTTGCGAGGATGATGTTGGCGAAAGACTTGTAGTTATCAGCTTCTGAAAGTAAGGTGGGCATGGAGCCGCAGTCTCCCCCACTGTATATTTACAAAAATCATAAAATATATTATTGACAAGTGCTACAACTATTACTGATATTTCAAAGTTGTTTTCTTCTTAAGCAGAACAATTCAAAAAAGTTCAACAACCTTTATTGCATATTCTAATCCAGTTGATTGCATGTACAAGATGGAATGAATAATGTTCATGATCAGTGATCAGTGAGACATCAAGTGACAAACAATGCAACTCACTGTCTAATTTACAATGTGCAGCCATCATGCAAAAACACAATGCACCACTCAACACATTCTTATGTTACCAGTGGTTTACATCTCCACCAACCCTTGGTGGAGTCAAGTATTTGCCTTCTGAATCCACAAATAAACCAAAAGCCAACTTGTATACTACAAAAGTGATTTTTTGTTTTGTTGAAACTATACAGAAAGAATATGACGATATCAACCCTTCGTGGACACAAACGTATTTGTCCCCCCCCGAATCCACTAATAAACCAACTTATGTAATATGACATAGTTAATATAGTGTCAATGTATGCCAATTATGTTGAACAAATTTGCTTTTTGATCAAGATACAGATACAATTTAAACTCTTGTCAAACATCAGCAACTGCTGTTTCTTACTTATTAATTAGTTACTGGCCTATGTTTAAAAAAAATGTCTGGATGCAGGTAGAAAAACAACTTGCCTGGATACAGGCATAACAATAACTTGTCTGGATCTAGGTTAAACATTAAATGAAAAGCATGGGATGGACACATTCTATCATGTAATATAACAAATGAGACAAAGTTCAGTAACATTGTTTGAGTTGATTAAGCAGCAATGATTGCAAAACATCACCACTAGTTCACAAAGATGAATCAAGTTACCAGAATAGTATAACAGACAATAATTCATATTCACATGCATCAAACTATAAAACAACGTTTACTAACCATAACATACAGAGTCCTCATATCACAGCTGGCTCAAAAGAAAAACATGTACAATTACAAAAGTTCGCATATGTATAATGTGTGCACATAAAGATGTAACAAGGATGCCTGAAAGTTCTCAAAACACTTATAAATGTATAACAGTAACTTGGAATAAAACACATTCATTCAAATGTATGAGAAGCAGATGAAGGAAACAATATCAGACAAGCTATAAACTTGTTTGTTTATAACATCGTAGACTACACAAACAGTAAAACATAACAGTCATTTGTGGAAGAGAAGATATATTTATTTGTGTATCCCAGCAGGAGATGACGGTGATCGATTTGTTTCACCAGATCCGACCATCAGCGTAGGCCGGGTGTGCCAGTCGGTAGGCATGTCTCTCCTGGGATTCCCGATAACTCTCCTGGATCAGTACTTGGTGGGCAACTTCCTCCTTTCTTCTCTCATTCATCCGCAACTCCATGTCATGCCTATAAAAGTATAGGCAAAACTTGAAAGTATGATGATTATTAGCTATAGTTAGTTGTCTGTGTTAGCAGAGGATGCATCATTCACCTGATATCATTTCTCCAATCCCAAGTCTACTGCTCATTGGATTTATAACAAGTGCAACAGATACTTTGTTAGCATTGCATCAGAGAGGATATGAGAGAGATAGATTGGAAGGGAGAGAGAGAGGGGGACACAGTGAGAGGCACAGAGAAGATATATTAGATATTTCATTGTCACATATTTTACCAGAGTTCTCAAAAGTCAGTGGTGCCATCATGTGGATTTTATTGACAGCAGCAGAGACTGAGGAAGATCACGGGATTGGAATGAAGGAGTAAAGAGGGAAAGGTTAGAACACTAAATGATGGAGTGATGGGGAGTGATGGAGAGTGATGGGGAGTGATGGGGAGTGATGGGGAGTGATGGAGAGATGACAGCGAGGAGCATTGACAACCTCACTGCTCGTTCTATCTGATCTCCTCTTCCAGAGATTCAGACCAGATCAAATAGTTTTCAAGCTACCGAGTGGTTATAAAAATGTTGATAGAAGTATTTTATCTGCATTTAAGAAAGAAGGACTGGAAGACACGAAGTAAGGTTAGTGAACAAATAGTGTAGTAGTCCTGGTTCGATACCAGAATTCTTCGATATCGATCGATACCAGAATTTTGTTCGATACTCAATACTCGATACTTACGTTGTAAGTCTAATTCATATATGTTAAGTATAGATCCCAATAGAAACACACTATCCATCTAAAGGCATAGAAGTACACACTGTTTTTTATTACGGAAATATGTATAAAAACAGATTTTTCATGACTGAATGCATGCTTGACATAACTGATGGCAATACTGTTGCTGGCGCCACCTTGTAGTTGCTTGGTAGGTCATTCATTGTGTGCGTGTGTGCCTTTAGCTGCAACATGTTGCATTCTTGTCATGTGTCGATGTTGCATCAGTCAGTTTGGTAAATGTGCTGACTATGTGTATTTGAAAAGTGTTGCCTGGTACCACTTTTGCGAAACAAATAGTTGTGCACCCAAGTCTTAGCACATGCTCTGAGCATTAGTTGGGAACTATACGGTACACCTATTCAATTTTCAACTTAACCATTGATACATACTAATCAATATAGTCATGCAAACAATGATTAATATGCAGTTTTCATTTTATTTCAATAAAAAACAAAAACCAGTTGTAATTGTTTAATTCTAATTTATTACTGTTGTAAAAGAGTAATTGTAATTTTAACATTAAAACATTACATACAATAGCAATAAAATACCTAGTAATAATAAATAAATAGAATTGGTAGTCACATCGCGTACGTCACTTCTTGACGCTGTCGCCGCAGTAGACTCGGCAACCGATGGCGTTTCACTTCGACTGTAACTAGATGTCCATTGATTGGTCATTGTCAAAGATTTTGATGGAACACGTCGTTCTCGTTGTCCACGACTTCCTTCCATCGTCATGTTTTGGTAGTTTCTTAAACTTTGGATGATGGTCATTGTTTGTTAGCGTGTTCATATGCTTAGACGCTAACAAGTTGAGTAATCATATTGACGGGGTGTAAACACTCGTGAAAGCTCTTCTGTGCCACAAACGGAGGAGGATTTATTGTATGTAAATTTAGAACGGTCACTTCCGTTATTGTTACAGGTGTATTAAATAGATCGTCGATCAACACGAACTGATCAACAACATTATCATCCCCTTTTCTTTGAGGACAGAACAGCACAGCGCATGCTAAACAGACGCACGAAGACAATGGTACCAACGACTGAAATTCTCCTTAGACCGAGAGGAGAAAATCACCACAAATGAATTATGCCCTGCATGGGGACAGTTCTGCAGCAAATACAAAGAAAAAAATCATTTTGCAAAGTGTTGCCCACCGAACATTCGTAGGACTCATGGCATCACAGGAGAACCTCCTCATGACAGACACACATATGATGACTACGAGGACGAATGTATCCTGTCTGTGGAAACTGATGCTGTGCACTCCGTATCGACTGGTCCGCTATACACAGAAATGCTACTGCCTGACGGAAAGCCGTTGAGGATGCAAATTGACAGTGGAGCTACCGTCAATGTCATGCCGGCAAAGCATGTTGGCTCTGCTAAGTTGATGGACTCAGACATCCAGCTAAGGATGTACAACAAAGCAACCTTGAAGCCACTGGGCAAATGCCGACTGCACCTTGTAAACCCAGTCAACAACAACATATATCAAGTGGAGTTTCAAGTAGTTGAAGAAAACCTTGTCCCCCTACTCAGCAGGAAGGCTGCAGAAAAGATGAATCTGATCACCGTCAACTACTCCAACTTCAAGCAACTGCACACTGTCGGCAAGTCGAACTGTGATGTTATCACTGAAGAATACAAGACTGTGTTCGTTGAATCCTCCATTGGACGCTTGCCAGGCAACGTTAGCCTGAAGACTGAAGACGGAGCGAGACCAGTACAATGTCCCCCACGACGAGTGCCAATAGCACTACAAAGCAAACTACAACAAGAACTGGAAGAACTCATGAAAATCAAGGTAATCACTTCTGGCACGGAACCGACTGAATGGTGCTCCCAAATCTCGGTACAGACAAAGAAAAGTGGCCAACTACACATCTGCATCGACCCGAGGCCACTGAATGAAGCTCTACGAAGGGAGGTGTATCCTCTGCCGACAATCGAAGACGTCCTCCCGGAGCTATCTAACGCCAAAGTGTTCAGCAAAGTAGACTTATCACACGGCTACTGGCACTGTGAACTCGACGAGACAAGCAGTTACCTCACAACCTTCATAACTCCTCATGGAAGGTGCCGATGGCTACGTCTGCCATTCGGCACGAAAGTCAGCTCTGAAATATTTCAGAGAAAGCTGAACGAGAGCCTCACAGGACTCAAGGGAGTCGTATGTGTGGCAGATGACATCCTGATCTACGGAGAATCGGAAGAAGAACACGATTCCAATCTCAGAAACCTGCTGAAAAGGTGCAAAGAAAACGGCCTGAAACTCAACAAGGACAAGAGCCTGTTTAAGACCCCACACCTAAATTTCCTAGGCCATGTTGTGACCGACAAAGGACTAAAACCTGATGTGAAGAAGGTGGAAGCTATTCTGCATATGCCAAACCCCACAAACGTAGAAGCAGTGTGCCATCTGCAAGGCATGATCACCTATCTTGCCAAATTTCTCCCACAACTCTCCGCAATCATGGAGCCAATACGACGACTAACTCGCCAGGACTGCGACTGGGAATGGGCAGAAGAACAAGAGACCGCAATGAGCCAACTGAAGAAACTCGTCACCACTGCACCTCTGTTGGCATACTATGATCCAACAAAGAAACTGACCATTCAGTGTGATGCATCAAGCACCGGCCTTGGTGCATCACTGATGCAGGATGGCAAACCTCTAGCATATGCCAGCCGATCGCTCTCAGACACCGCAAAAGGAGTGTTTAGCCATAGTCTTCTCTCTCGAACGTTTCCACTAATACACTTTTGGTCATGAAACAGTAGTATTCACCGACCACACGCCGCTTGAGACGATCGTCAAGAAGCCCTTGCACAAAGCACCGAAAAGAATCCAAGGGATGCTACTTCGATTACTACAGTATGACATCGAAGTCACCTACAAACGAGGCAAGGAGATGCACATTGCTGATGCTTTATCTCGAGCATATCTCACTGACAGCACTGACAGACAAGGACAGTTCTCTCAGATTAACGCTGTCAAACATCTGCCAATCGGACAAACAACACTGACGAAATTACGTGAAAGAACTGATGCAGATGACACGATGCAAGCACTTAAAGAGATGGTACTGAATGGTTGGCCGGAAAGCAAGGCAGATGTGAATGCACAAATCTCCTCCTACTTCACCATGAGGGACGAACTAGCGGTACACGATGGACTGATTTTCAAATGGGAACACATGATCGTACCACAAGGCATGAGCAGGGAAATCAAGCAACGCCTACACCTGTCACACCTTGGAGCTGACAGCAAGGTACGATGTGCACGAGTGTGTGTATTCTGGCCAGGGATGTCAGCTGACATAAAACTAATAAGAGCCTAGCTAAATCACTACCTAAAGAGACCCTCATGCCAATTGAAGCAACACGTCCTTGGGAAAAGGTTGGAACTGATCTGTTCACCTGGGACGACAAAGAGTACTTGCTCACCATCGACTACTTCAGTGGCTGGTGGGAAGTTGATCGACTCTACAACACTACGTCTACTGCTGTGATTCGTGCTCTGAAATCACACTTCACTCGCTGGGGAATTCCTTCTATACTGATCAGCGATAACGGATCCCAGTACACTGCCGATAAGTTCCGGGAATTCACTGCCGAATGGGAGATCGAACACTGTACAAGTTCACCTGGACACGCAAAGGCGAATGGCAAAGCAGAGTCGGGTGTGAAAGCTGCCAAGCACATGATGGAGAAATGCAAGAGAAGTCAAACTGACCCATTCATGGCGATGCTAGAAATTCGCAACACACCAACACAAGGAGCAGGCAGTAGCCCAGCACAGCGCATGCTTCAGCCGGTTGTGCCGGAGGCTGGGGCTCAGCCATCGTACTACGTGCCTGTAATCAGTACAGGGCGAGGGCAGTGACCTGGCTAAGGTCACACCAGTGCCGCTAGTGGGGTGATAACACTTAGTCACAGTTTGTCCACCGAGCAGATGTTTAGCGGTCCTAACGAGGTCAGTTAGAGTGTCACTTTCGAAGACTTCGCTGCCACCATGTTTGTTAGCGTGTTCATATGCTTAGACGCTAATAAGTTGAGTAATCATATTGACAGGGTGTAAACACTCGTGAAAGATATTCTGTGCCACAAACGGAGGATGATTTATTGTATGTAAATTTAGAACGGTCACTTCCGTTATTGTTACAGGTGTATCAAACAGATCGTCGATCAACACGAACTGATCAACATCATTAACAGTCATTGACATGTTTCGTCAAACTCGATGTATTTCCCCCACCGGCTTGGGCCCTTGGGGAAGCGTTTCTGGCATAGAAGACACATCTACCATGTTTCCGTCTTTATTAAAAAACTGCCAAATTGGCGATGTGCATTTTGTCGTTCGTTGTGGTTGAGCGAGTACGACAAATGGTGGAACCATCAAACAGTAAAACATAGCACCACCAAACGGAACCTAGGTAAACTAGCCTAGTGTGTTGCACTTGAATAATTATTTATATTATTAAATTAGATTTTTGTATACTAATGCGTGCAATAAACACTGTATAAAATTACAAGGATGTTGTGTGTTTTTGGTACTCGATAGAGTGGTGAGGCAAATAGTAGTGCCACCTAACGAGGCTTGGCTAATCGAGCCTAAGATAAGATCGCACTCAAATAATTATTTTTTATTTATATACAAACTTTTTTTGGAAACTGACTTCATAATAAATCTTCATAAAACCACTCAGATGTTATATTCTATTGTTTTTTTGGAAAAAAAACCACACCTAAGACATACTACATAGTCAACCCTGTCAAGTTAGGAAGCGAAGCCCGTAGCGGAGTAGCCGTAGTTCTCGTACATCCGGCCGTAACTTCGAAAACGATGTTACGTCTTCGCATAGACGTCGAATGGACTTGATATCAAAGCATAGGTATCTATATAGTATCGAAATATCGATGGTATCGAACCGTGGCCGTTCGATACCAAACATATCGAAGCATCGCGATACCACAAAGTATCGGTATCAAACTTTCACAAGTATCACAATACTTTGATATATCGAACCAGCACTATAGTGTATATTAGAACAACTGATATCAGAAATTATCACATATGACTAAAAACTAATTATCTACTTGTTGGGTAAATGTTAGCAGCACCATGAATGTTTTAAAAGATTGTTACTCACCTCGCCTTTGTCTCAGCCTCTGAGCTTGCTGCGTCATCTATCTTCAGCTTTGTCTGACTGATGAGGAACGGCTGACTGAAGACTTGGGCCTGAAACAACACACATTTCCATCCTATACACCATCACTATGTGTGGATGGATTGTTTGTGCACCATTGAGTGCACTGGTCATGCACTGTCTGATGCACCGCACAATGCAGTTAACACTAACTTGGCAAATACCATTGCAAAAGCCTTAGCTCATTTCATTTACAAAAACATTTTCAGAGACGTCACGGAGAAGAAAACAGTACTTCCCAATCCCAGTAGATTTTAGACGACATAAGAACACATATTTACACTTAACATTTAGGTTTCCATTATGGGGAATTTAACAGTAAATTTAACAGTAACTATATATCACACCCTCAGCAATATCACCGTGTATACTGTCCAAGTAATAACAAACATCCCCAAACAGCACATTTCAAATGCAAAGTTGCTTTTCATCATAGAAACAAGAAATCATGTCCTCAGAAAAATAACAGCAATTGTGATTGTCAAAAGGCAGAAGCCGGACTAGAGAGAATAGGCTGCAGGATTTACATCAAGTAGACATTTTAAATGACACAGTGTACTTCCTACCAAGCCATCGTTCATGAACTGTAGAGCTTTGTTGAGAGACTGTGCATCCTTCAATAGAACCCAGCACAAGCCATTGTTCTTCCTCGTCAACAGATCCTACAGATACAGACATGTCTTCATCATTCAACACTGCATGATGTAGATGACGTTGACACAACCAGATATATATATTTTATATACAGCCATACAGGTCATTTACACACGTATTTCAAACAGTTAGTATATACTGGTGGGAGCACAAATCGTGCATCCTATTATTTTATGCCGTTTTAACAAAAACTGAACAAATTCTTCTATTATCTATGTGCTAATTCTCTAAAAATTATTCTGTCAAAATTGTGCAACCAAACGGTTGTTTGGAGTGAAGTACTTACGAAATTAGACCAAAAAATCAAAATCTCATAAAAGAGCCATACATAAAAACTATGCATCCTATCTGCATTGTGTAAATCGCACTACACCCAAAACGTGTCACATGAATCAGTATAAGGTCAAACAGTGTAATTAAATAGGCCAACAGTGATAGAACACAAAATTCAGCAACACGGTTTTTTGCATGGCATGAATTTTACAGTCGTGAGTACATATGCCTATAGACTTTATAATCTTACCAATAAATAGTTGTTCTCCACCTCTTGATGTATGAAACTGATCTTTCTCAAGTATTACACTACATACATTGGCATTTCTTCGACACGGCAGGCCAAATTAATGCAGTTCCTGAACTTGTACAACAACATGATAATCCACCTAATTACTGCTGTAGACCTGAAATATAAATATCCTTTTGGGAGACACAGATATTTGTTCAGGAGCAATGGGGACGACTGACCTTCATGAGACAGACTTCCTTGACAGAGCAGTCCACCTCATTCTCCAAAAGTCCCTCCATCTTCTGCATTGTCACGCTGGCGGGCAGGTGGCTGAGGTACAGGGCCAGGTCACGCTCACCTGCAATCTGTAACAGAGGTACAGGTCATGCTGATCCGGAAAATACCACAAACAAACAATTTTTATTTTAAGCATAACTTTAAAGAGACAACCTGAGAGAGCATTATCGGTGAGGTCACATGGACCAATCAAAGGGTGGTATTGTTGATGCTGCGAGTCAGGAGACTCTTCTGTTATATTACTACAATGGATTTATCAACACACACGTTATAGACGTGTTTCACTGTTACTGGTCTGGAGACTGAGGCACTGACAGAACAACAACAACAGAAGCTGCAAGTCTGCGAGAACAAATGGCTTAGAAGAACAACGATAAAAAATAGGGTAGGCAAAAGAAGGATGAACAATCTGAGAAAGAGGTTGGAATGCAATGCAGCCTAACAGGAGGATTATTGAGAATCCAAATGAAATGGGCAGACCACTTGGCAAGGATGGACACAGGAAAAATAGCAAAGAGAGCACAGGTGGAACAACACTAAAGATGCAGGAAATGGGGAAGGCCACATCTGCACGAGGAGGGACATGAGAAGATCGGGGGAGGATGAAAGATGGAGAGAAGAAGAATTTGTTTTATTTGACCAATCAAACATTTCAAATGATACATACAATACATCCATGTCTAATTTTAAAAAGTACAAGTATATAACCTTATGCTAAACTTGGTATAATGAAAGATGAATAAAACAATAAGGTCAGACTGTAGTCGCTCTCGAGGAGCCACCTTTTGTGGTAGAAATTCAACTAAGAGAGGGAGATATGGATAGAAAATATTTGTAAAGAAAACACAGAGTGAGTGGTTTGGCAGTTTTGTACCTGACCCCCAGCTCTGTACAGCAGGGAACAAGGAGGAGAGCAACAATTGTTACATCTTACATAGCTCAGGGTCAACCTGTCTACCTGCTCAAGGTCTGTTTGTTTACCTGTAGCCATGATGGAGAATCTTTCTTTGCGCCGATGATCAGATCCCACTCTTCAGATGACAGCAGACACTCTGGTGAATCTACAAGAGTGGCAGTGTTTAGAATTATAAGGTGTCTCTAATATAACACACCTATAAACCTCTTTAATAACTGGTAGAAGACATTTCTGTAATGACTGCCATGAGATAACTTTATCAAACTGCATAAGTTCTCTGTTATGATTGGCATAAGACATTTCTGTAACAGCTGTTACAAGACACTGTTATAATTGGCATAAGATGTTTCTGTAAAAGTGAATATGACTGTCATGCTAATTCCTACTTGTTGATGGGCAATCTTAATCACAAGAAAAAGCAATATAAGCATTGACACCTGCTTACTTCTTCACTGTTACCTTATATTGCAAACTTATGTAATTATTCTAAACAAATTACTGTACTGTTTTCAAAATCTATGGCAATAATTGACAAACATTACTATTAACAAACCAGTGTTTCTGCAAAAACATTTCAAACTACCCAGTAATCTGTAGAAACATTAAGAAGAAATGCATTCAATAAAAATGATCTATCCAGATAAATGTTCAGTAACCTATTAGAAACAACATATATTTTAATATTTATATAAAATATAGATTATTTCATTGAAAGAATAACCATCTAGTGAGTTGGTAAGGAAGAAGTGACACTGACCTTGACGTTTGAGAAATGAGGCCAACTCAAGGGCGTGCTGTAGGGTAAGGTAGGGTAGTCGGGTCTGTGTTGAATCGGTCATTATGGATGTGCTGTCCAGGAAGTGACCAATTTGTCCTGATCACACAAAGCAGCATCATGGTCTTTACACTTCTTTCAATAACAATTAAAACTGCTTCAGCAATTAAATTTTACCTTTCTCTCATTTTAGATTCACCTCACAAAAAATCAAATTTACTTGGTATCCGATACAACATTTTAGTTCATTTTTGAAAATGTATTATTTTGTTGTTTTATTAAATTAATCATCGGACAAACAGCTAAATTATTTGCGACTTGGTGAAATGGTGGTGCATGTTTTTTGTATTTGTCACAAAAATTGGCGATCTCCAAACTGGTCAATGTCCCCACCTGGCAGTCCACCCAGGCCCTGCAATCGCACAGTCAGTCTTGGGGGGACGGAGGGCAGTTCACTGCAGCCACACATGATCTGACCACTCTCTTCCTTGACCACCCAACCTGCCGACACATGACATTACATGGTAGAAAACATGTCCAGTATTTTTATTATATAAAGACAAAATTAGTGTGTGTCTGTAATTAGAAAAAATCACAGAAAATTTAGAGATTTCATTCCACAATGAAACATTTGCGACTTTAAAATTTGGTGTATCCAAATGGAAATTTGTTGAAATTATATATATATATATATATATATCAGTCAGCATCTACTCTGGTAATTTTAGAAGGACATTTTAGTATGTCTTCCCCAAGAAATTATTCAAAGGGAAACTCTACTGCAGCATCTTGAGTTTATTGTAATATTGTGTCATGCAGTCTTCGTAAAGAGAAAACTAATTTTCTTAGTTGCTTTGTACAGTTTTTCCAGTTTATTCACCCAACGTCTTGGCCAATGTGATGAAGACTGCAGTCATGTCTTCCTCCTCATATGTCACTTGTTGGTTGCTTATCTGCAGTGAGGTCAAACTGTTCCTGCCAACAACTGCAGCCAGAGCTTCAACACCATCGCATCCTGGAGCATACAGCAGTCAAACAATTGTAGAATTAAACATACTAATTACTTATCAAGTATTGCCACAAGAGGTATATGTATCAACAACCGAGAAATCTTAATTATGTATATTATAAAATATTTATAATACTAATGATATATATATTACTATTTTTAGAGATTTTTATAAGTCTAACCATATTTAACCATGACCAATTTTTTTGTTTTATGTATATTCAGGGATGCTTTAGAGAGGATGATTGGATTGGTGGAATGTTGAATACAAGGAGTGGGTGACAGCTAAATATGAAGAGTTCAGTGAAGAAGTTGGCAGTTTGGAGGAAGAATGGAAAAAGTACAAAGATGCATTTGTGGGATGCAGAGGAGCTGTGTGGAAGAATATCGGGAAAGGGCAGAGTGTCTAGAAGTAGTAACCAAAGATGGTGGATAAACAAAGTTGCAGTAGCAGTGCTTGAAAAGAGGGAAGCATGGAAAGAAATAGAGAGACCAAGGTGAGGTGAAACCAACCGGATGTAAGGCTGATACAAATATGCGGACAAAAAAAGAAATCGGCAAAGAGAGCTGTTGACAAGGAGAGGAATGACATGGAAGCAGATGTGTACAGAACAGTAAGGACGTGAAAGGTGGGACGGTGATCAAGGATAGATATGGGAAGTTAGTGACAGAACAAGAAGCAGTATAGAAGGTCTGGGTAAACTACTTCAAGGAGCTTCTGAACCAGGAAGGAAATAACAATGACTTGGAATTACCATCGTGTGTAGAAGGGAAAATTGAGTTAGCTGATATTACTACACCGGGTTGTAATACAGAGATGCTAACTGGGCTAAAAGGGATGAAGATGGGGAGAGCACATGGTATCGATGAGATGCCTGTTGAGATGGTAATGGTAACAGGGGAGAGTGGAGGCTGCTGAATACATACATGTATGAGACAAGGTAAAGTACCAGAAGAGTGGGTTGGCAGGACTAATTGTCCCAATATGGAAGAGAAAGGGAGAGGTGCAAGATCCAGGGAACAGAGGCATCACACTTCTAAGTCACATCATGAAGCTGCTAGAGAGGATCCTGGATGGGAGGATTCGAAAGAGAGTAGAACAGGAAGTAGGGGAAGAACAACAGGGATTCAGAAAGGGTAGAGGGACGACGGATGCAATGTTTGCATTGAGACAGCTGGTGGAGAAGAGGTTGGAGGAGATGCAAGAGAGCATGGCAGAGGGGTTTGTGGACCTGGAGAAGGCGTATGACAGTCCCAAGAGAGATGGTATTGGCAACAGTGAGATGGATGGGAGTGCCAGAAGCAGAAGCCAGGATGATGGGAGCAATGTATGAAAGAACAGGAAGAATGGTGGCTGGATCTGGGATGTGTGAAGAGTTTCCAGTTAACATCGGATTGAGGCAAGGAAGTGCCCTAAGCCCATTACTATTTATCATGGTGATGGAACTATTCAGCAGGAAGGATGTTCTCCGGAAAATGATGTATGCAGACAATCTGGTCATAGTAGCAGAAAGCAAACAAGAGCTACAAGACATGTTGGAGGAATGGAACATGGTGTTCAAGAAACATGGACTGAGAATGAGCCTGGGGTAGACAGAAGTGATGTGGGTTGAACAAATGAGAGAGGAATTGGATATCAGGTTGGATGGAAAGAAAATTAAGCGAGTGGACGGCTTTGTGTACCTTGGAGGAATGGTTACGGCGGATGGGCGTTCAGATGTGGAGGTGCGACGCTGAATACAAGCAGGAGTGAATGCTTGAAGAAAGGTAGAGGGAATCATGATGGACAGAAAAAGCTGAAAGGGAAAATCCTGAGACTATGTGTTACACCGGCATGCCTATATGGTCTGCAGACAGTGGTGCTGACAGAACAACAACAACAGAAGCTGCAAGTTTGTGAGAACAACTGGGTTAGAAGAATAACAAGAACAAAGAGGGTAGACAGAAGAAGGACGAATGACCTGAGAAACCAGGTTGGAATGCAATGCAGTGAAGTGCAGTGGAAAAGGCCACAGCTGAGATGGGAGGACTGCGTGAGGATGAAAGATGGAGAGAGGGAGCGATGGACAGAAAACTATGAAAGGAAAAGACACATAGAGTGGTTCAGCTTTACTGTACCTGACCACACCCCTGTAAGACTGGGAATAAGGAGGGACATAGAGTGGTTCAGCTTTACTGTACCTGACCTCACCCCTTTAAGGCAGGGAATAAGGAGGAAACACATAGAGTGGTTCAACTTTACTGTACCTGACCCTCACCCCTGTAAGGCAGGGAATAAGGAGGGACACATAGAGTGGTTCAGCTTTACTATACCTGACCTCAACCCTGTAAGGCAGGGAATAAGGAGGGACATAGAGAGTGGTTCAGCTTTACTATACCTGACCTCACCCCTGTAAGGCAGGGAATAAGGAGGAGACACAGAGAGTGGTTCAGCTTTACTGTACCTGACCCTCACCCCTGTAAGGCAGGGAATAAGTAGGAGACACAGAGAGTGGTTCAGCTTTACTGTACCTGACCCTCACCCCTGTGAGGCAGGGAATAAGGAGGGACACATAGAGTGGTTCAGCTTTACTGTACCTGACCCTCACCCCTGTAAGGCAGGGAATAAGGAGGAGACACAGAGAGTGGTTCAGCTTTACTGTACCTGACCCTCACCCCTGTAAGGCAGGGAATAAGGAGGAGACACAGAGAGTGGTTCAGCTTTACTGTACCTGACCCTCACCCCTGTAAGGCAGGGAATAAGGAGGAGACACAGAGAGTGGTTCAGGTTTACTGTACCTGACCCTCACCCCTGTAAGGCAGGGAATAAGGAGGGACACATAGAGTGGTTCAGCTTTACTGTACCTGACCCTCACCCCTGCAAGGCAGGGAATAAGGAGGGACACATAGAGTGGTTCAGCTTTACTGTACCTGACCCTCACCCCTGTAAGGCAGGGAATAAGGAGGGACACATAGAGTGGTTCAGCTTTACTGTATCTGACCCTCACCCCTGTAAGGCAGGAAATAAGGAGGGACACAGAGTGGTTCAGCTTTACTGTACCTGACCCTCACCCCTGTAAGGCAGGGAATAAGGAGGGACACATAGAGTGGTTCAGCTTTACTGTACCTGACCTCCACCCCTGTAAGGCAGGGAATAAGGAGGGACATATAGAGTGGTTCAGCTTTACTGTACCTGACCTCCACCCCTGTAAGGCAGGGAATAAGGAGGGACACAGAGTGGTTCAGCTTTACTGTACCTGACCCTCACCCCTGTAAGGCAGGGAATAAGGAGGGACACAGAGTGGTTCAGCTTTACTGTACCTGACCCTCACCCCTGTAAGGCAGGGAATAAGGAGGGACACATAGAGTGGTTCAGCTTTACTGTACCTGACCCGCACCCCTGTAAGGCAGGGAATAAGGAGGGACACATAGAGTGGTTCAGCTTTACTGTACCTGACTCTCACCCCTGTAAGGCAGGGAATAAGGAGGAGACACAGAGAGTGGTTCAGCTTTACTGTACCTGACCCTCACCCCTGTAAGGCAGATAATAAGGAGGAGACACAGAGAGTGGTTCAGCTTTACTGTACCTGACCCTCACCCCTGCAAGGCAGGGAATAAGGAGGGACACATAGAGTGGTTCAGCTTTACTGTACCTGACACTCACCCCTGTAAGGCAGGGAATAAGGAGGGACACATAGAGTGGTTCAGCTTTACTGTACCTGACCCTCACCCCTGTAAGGCAGGGAATAAGGAGGAGAGAAATAGTAGTAAATTTTACACAAAAAATTTAAATGTTGGCAGTTGAACAGATGTAAAACAGAAAAAAGACGCTTGAGTTTCATGCCATCATAAAATGAAGATGAGAATCTTTTAATTTAAGTGAAAAGTGACATGATGATTGTGTCACTTACCTATTGAATTGTTACTCAGATTCAGACTGTGTATGCTTGAGTGGTGTTTCTCACTACTGAACAGTTCGCACAGTTTCTTTGCTCCTTCAGATGTTATCTAAACATAAAATAGAATCTTACTGAACCCAGCCTCATTATATGAACCAAATAAATTAAATAAACTTCTTCAAGCAATATTATTAAATGTATCAAAAATGTGGCTTCTCTTTATGAGATATCTTTATTTAATTCCCCCAATGGTCTTTGAGAAATGTGGTTAGAAGTTAGATATCAGAACCTTCTCTGTAAATCATAAATATAGGTTGGGGTTGAGTCATTCCTTATTCTTAAAATGTGTCACTTAATCTTCAAATTATTCTGACCCAAAGTGACTCGATTAAACGGAATCTACTACGATGTACTCAATATCTCTCTGACAAACTATAATTGTTATCACATCTCTATAATATATCACATGTCATTAATATGCTAATGTAACAATTCTCTGACAAATTACATCACATATCTGATAAACAATGCAACATCTCGGTGAAACAAAACTACACCATATGTGTGATAAACTACCACATAAATCACATTGGCTACTTACGCTGTTGTTCATGAGATCAACAAGAGCCAGGGAGTGGGTCTTGTAGTTCAGCAGGCCGTTGACCAACTTTGCAATGCCAATGTCTGTGATGCGATTCGTGGCTAGTTTGAGCATGCGCAGTGACAGACCTCGTTTCATGGCATCAGTCACTGGGGTGATGTCATCATCGGAGAGTTGGCAGCCTGCCAAACTCAGGGCCACAAGATCGCACTCTTCACCTGGCATACAATGATTTTTTTTCACGTAAAAGACCCATATACATACACAAAATAATTAACCTGAAAATATAAAAAGTTGAAAAATTAAATTTATAAATCAGATCTAAATTGCCATTGTGTACTATAAAGTGTTTTTTGTTAAATCACATTGAATGTCATATGTTTTGTAAAACGACATATATGTTTATAATGTGATATAAATCAATCAATATGTTTATTTTTCCAACACAGAATAGTACAGTTTATAGTAACTACAATTATTTGCTGTAATATACCTTAAACTATAATCAAGGCAAACATAACCACAATAATTTGTTTTTAAATTAAGCTACAGTACATAGTACATGTTTAATTTATGGTTTTTATTTCACCATCATGGTATTACGATAGTAAACAATATACCAGTTACATCATTAAGATCAGTCAAATTGTACCAGCAACAACAACAAAATACTTCACATTACCTGAATTATATTTACCTTTTATTTCAGAAAACATGAAAGGTGACAATTATTATTAGTGCACAGTTTAAAATACTACTTTTATAATAAATGTTAATAATCTTTATTTCTAAAAATAAATTTTAATTTTGTGGTAAATAACATATATACCCAGGATACTTTTCAAAGCATTGCTTCCTGCCAGTTTGATGCCATCCAGTACCAGTGTATCTATACCACCCTTGCCGACACACTGTGCCAGCTGGGAGATTGTGGCTGGACTGACTTTGGCCTTCCTCAGGTTCAGGTAGCGTAGGTTTGGTAACGCCAGAGAGGTGAGGACTGATGGCAGTTCATCCACTGGGTTGAGGGCAAGGTTGAGCTTCTCCAAGTTGTCTGAGAAAAGCAACGGAAAGGTGAGGCCATTAGACTTATCAGACAGAAATCATTGTTTCTTTAAAGGTAAAAGGTGAGTTCTTATACAGCGCAGTATCCAGTCCTTACGACTGCTCAAAGTGCTTTACACTTTACTCCCTGGCAGACCTGTTCAATCGAACACCATCTCAACTTTTCCGGGAAGGATTCAGCCATGCTGCAATTAATGCACGAAGACTATTTGTACACAAATATCACCACTGTCTATAGCCAGGTACTCATTCATTCAGGTGAGTGAACTGGTGCAATGTGGAGTGAACAAACCTGCCCAAGGTTTGACATGGAAGCACAGGATTCAAACCCGGGTTCCTTGATTGAGACTCCAATGGTCTAGCCACTGTTTTGACCCGTAAAATACATAGTACATCTACATACATACCGTATTCGTTCTTTTTAGTGTACAGTGCCCTAACTAGCATACACCCCCTTTTCCAGCAGGGTCTGATGTCGGTTTGTGACTAAAACTGATCACTGGATCCATCATTTATTGTGATTCCCTGTCAACCATTGACAATATGAGAAAGAAAGTTCCACCTGCATCCACAGCCTTTGCAAAGTTATAGTATCCTTTTGACCACAAAATCACCATCACATGGATGTATAAATTCACCAGTTAGCTTCGGTTACGTTGACGTGTGTCATCCCGGCTGAACTAAACTTCAATGTATGCAGAGGATGACATGGCCTGCTCTCTGACTTTGTTCATGTCTTAGCACCACTTTCATGCAGATCGTTTGTCTTCTGCTGTCCACTGCTAACTTATCTCTCCAATGTTAAATAGTTTTAAATTCTCGGTAACCATAAATAATTGACAAAATTGTGTATTCTAATTCAGATTGACATGCGTGTAAATAGCCTCAATTATCTAGGCGCCATGAGGTGGCAGCACTGGTCCCTCACTACGGCCTGGAATATTAAGGCCCTGCCAATGTTACCGGTAGGGGGCTTTACCCCAGATTCGGGTAAAGATGATGATTGGCTCTCAGGCCAACTATGAATTAACAAATTAAATAAGGATACACTTTTATCAGATAATACTACACTATAATAACTATTCAACATTAAACCTATATTGAAACGTGTCACACACAAAATAAACTTACATTAAATTTTTTTTCGTAGTTTAGTGCCTTTTAATCACATGCATATTCACTAGGTGGCACCTCTCATGGCTGTCAACAAGTGGGCAGTCAAAAAGCGATTCTGAGCCAGACTATCTTCCTGGCGAAGTCACACAGCTAGGCGAGAGTTGGTTAAGCGAGACTAATGTGTAAATGGCACCATGTTTATTTTTAAACAGAAATGAACGATCTATTGGCGCCACATATGGAGTACAGTACAAACAGTAAAAACATAATTTCCACTATGTGGCGCCACCATTTTCACATTGGTTTGAGAAACATAATTTTTGTAACTTGAAGAATATTCTGTAAGCATACTATGCACTAAAAAGAATTAATACAGTATATGTAAAATAAAGTATAATGTATTATAATCTAAGTAATTTAAGTATAGCATGTTTTGAGTGTGCACCATGATTCTTACATAATTAAATATATTATATACTTAATTAGATTAAATTAATAATTAACGTTTTGCAAAAATGTTAAATCATACCTGTTGTCATAGTGATGAAATCCTTGAGAGCAGCAGATGTCAGCTTTGGGTTGTCCGTCAGAATGAGCTCGGCCAGTTGAGGTACTGCTTCTGCCCCCAGGTGGGATGACAGTGAACTAATGAGTGTGTCATCGAGGTTGCAGTTCGATAGGCTGAGTGAGGTGAGGTGGCTCACTGTCTCTCTCTTCCTCCCTTCACCTGAAGGAGATCAATATCGGGAGATTAATATCAGGAGATCAATATGAGAAAGAGATCAATATCAGGAGATCAATATGAGAAGGAGATATATACCAGAAGGAGATCAGTATAAGAATGAGATCAATACCAGAAGATGTCAACCCTGTGTTTCTCCCAAGAGGATGCTAATGGGAAAAGTAGTTGAATGGTCACAAACATTCAACCAGTTTATAGAACTTTTCAACCATTTTTATTAATGGGATGAACTCTCTTATAATGTACTCTCATGTTAATGAAACACTACCCATGTTTATGTAAAGGTAAATCACTACATACACACACATTGGATACACTTGCTGGTGTATGAACATACATATAGGCATACACATTGGATACACTTGCTGGTGTATGAACATACAGATAGGCATACACATTGGATACACTTGCTGGTGTATGAACATACAGATAGGCATACACATTGGATATACTTGCTGGTGTATGAACATACACATAGGCATACACATTGGATATACTTGCTGGTGTAAGAACATACAGATAGGCATACACATTGGATATACTTGCTGGTGTATGAACATACACATAGGCATACACATTGGATATACTTGCTGGTGTAAGAACATACAGATAGGCATACACATTGGATATACTTGCTGGTGTATGAACATACAGATAGGCATACACATTGGATACACTTGCTGGTGTATGAACATACAGATAGGCATACACATTGGATATACTTGCTGGTGTAAGAACATACAGATAGGCATACACATTGGATATACTTGCTGGTGTATGAACATACAGATAGGCATACACATTGGATATACTTGCTGGTGTATGAACATACAGATAGGCATACACATTGGATATACTTGCTGGTGTAAGAACATACAGATAGGCATACACATTGGATACACTTGCTGGTGTATGAACATACAGATAGGCATACACATTGGATATACTTGCTGGTATATGAACATACAGATAGGCATACACATTGGATATACTTGCTGGTGTAAGAACATACAGATAGGCATACACATTGGATATACTTGCTGGTGTAAGAACATACAGATAGGCATACACATTGGATATACTTGCTGGTGTAAGAACATACAGATAGGCATACACATTGGATATACTTGCTGGTGTAAGAACATACAGATAGGCATACACATTGGATATACTTGCTGGTGTAAGAACATACAGATAGGCATACACATTGGATATACTTGCTGGTGTAAGAACATACAGATAGGCATACACATTGGATACACTTGCTGGTGTATGAACATACAGATAGGCATACACATTGGATATACTTGCTGGTGTAAGAACATACAGATAGGCATACACATTGGATATACTTGCTGGTGTATGAACATACAGATAGGCATACACATTAGATATACTTGCAAATGTGTGAACGTACAGGTAAGTATACACATTGGATAAACTTCCGGGTGTATAAATATATATATAGGCATAATCTTCCAACTGCGACACTACCCAGTACTAGAGACAGACTCAGTAAGTTAATGGTTTCTTCCTCCACCTGCCCTCTATAGTGTGACATGTTGCAACCTTGTTAAATGATGATGAAATCTCCATCATGAACAAAAATATAACTTATCCAAGACTGTTAATTTTGCATGAGCTGCTAGTGACTGCTACCTGGCTGCCATGTGTCTGCTGTCTCAGCCTTGATGTTGTTGCAAGCGAGACTGGAGAGACTCATGTGGTAGACACAACACACCAGGAACTGCAGGAGATCACTGATACAAGCCACCTACAACACACCACGCAAAACACTCCAACACACCACACTCCAACAAACTACACTCAACACTGCAATACACCACACTCCACCACACCACACTCAACACTGCAATACACCACACTCCACCACACCACACTCAACACTGTAACACACTCCAACACACCACTCAACACTCCACTATCAACACTCTAAAACACTCAACACTCCAACAAACTACACTCAACACTGCAATACACCACACTCCACCACACCACACTCAACACTGCAATACACCACACTCCAACACACCACTCAACACTTCAACACACCACTCTCAACTCTAAAACACTCCCACAAACTACACTCAACACTGCAATACACCACACTCCACCACACCACTCAACACTGCAATACAACACACTCCACCACTCAACACTGTAACACACCACTCAACACTCCAACACACCACTCTCAACACTCTAAACAAACTACACTCAACACTGCAATACACCACACTCCACCACACCACACTCAACACTGCAATACACCACACTCCACCACACCACATTCAACACTGCAACATACTCCAACACACCACTCAACACTCCAACACACCACTCTCAACACTCTAAACACACCACACTCAACACTCCCACAAACTACACTCAACACTGCAACACACCACACTCAAAACCCCCATAAACCACACTCAACACTGCAATACACCACACCACACCACACCACACCACACAGAACACTCCAACACACCACACTCAACACTGCAATACACCACACTCCACCACACCACACTCCCACAAAACACACTCAACACTGCAATACATCACACTCCATCACACCACATTCAAAACTCACACAAACCACACTCAACACTGCAATACACCACACCACATTCAACACTCCAACACACTACACTCCAACACACTACACTCCAATACACCATACTCAACACTGAACACACCACACTCAACATTCCATACTCCAACAACTGTCCAGACTGTCCCCCAAATGGGATAACTGTAAAACATAACCACCCAAATTTGGTTTAAATTTATTGAACCACATTCAGTAGGTTTACAAACAGATGTTGACAATTGTAATATATGGACAAAGTTGACTAAGCCTGAGGTATTCATGGGATCATGTGGCATATTCCCTTGGTAACTAACAAACATGTTAATTATCTCTGGATGCCTCATAAACATAACACTCCTCCTAAAACATTTAAGTTAAACATATCATGATCCAAGTATATTTTTAAACAATGGTCCATTATAAGTAAAACGTATTTGCATTGTCAAGATGTTAACAAAATCATGTTGTTTTATAAAGCAACCTTGCTGTGTGTTACTAAAATAAATGGTAGTTATGTGCAGAACCTGATTCCCAGAGACATCAAGGTGTGTGAGGCTTTTGTTGGTTGACATGACTTTGCTGCCAAATTTCACCAGGTCAGACCCTTTCATTTCCATGTTCTTCAGCTCCAAGACTTCCAAATGACAGGCAGAACTCTGCAATGTTTTTGATAATGTTAATATTTATAGAATGGGTAGACTTTATTAAGTACACATGGACATAGACTTACCTGTCAACAAGGATTCAATCATAGCCAAACAGCTAGCAAACAAATCACCCCTAAACAAACACTTAGCAAAACACCCCCAGCCAAACAGTCAACAAATCACACCAGCCAAACAGCCAACAACTCACCCTGGCCAAACAGCCAACAACTCACATCAGCCAAACAACCAGCAACTCACCTTATCCAAACAACCAACAACTCACCTTACCGAAACAACCAACAACTCACTATAGCCAGACAACCAACAACTCACACCTAGCCAAACAACAAATAAGTCACCCCTAGCCCAACAACAACTCCCCCAGCCAAACAAACAACAGCTCCCACAACCAACCAAACAACAGCTCCCACAACCAACCAAACAACAACTCCCCCGCCAAACAACCAACAATTCTCCCTAGCCAACCAAAGAAACAACAACTCACCCCTTGCCATACAAACAATAACTCCCATAACCAAAGAAACAACAACTCACCCCTTGCCATACAAACAATAACTCCCATAACCAAAGAAACAACAACTCACTCCTTGCCATACAAACAATAACTCCCATAACCAAAGAAACAACAACTCACTCCTTGCCATACAAACAATAACTCCCATAACCAAAGAAACAACAACTCACTCCTTGCCATACAAACAATAACTCCCATAACCAAAGAAACAACAACTCACCCTTGCCATACAAACAATAACTCCCATAACCAAAGAAACAACAACTCACCCTTGCCATACAAACAATAACTCCCATAACCAAAGAAACAACAACTCACCCCTTGCCATACAAACAATAACTCCCATAACCAAAGAAACAACAACTCACCCTTGCCATACAAACAATAACTCCCATAACCAAAGAAACAACAACTCACCCCTTGCCATACAAACAATAACTCCCATAACCAAAGAAACAACAACTCACCCCTTGCCATACAAACAATAACTCCCATAACCAAAGAAACAACAACTCACTCCTTGCCATACAAACAATAACTCCCATAACCAAAGAAACAACAACTCACTCCTTGCCATACAAACAATAACTCCCATAACCAAAGAAACAACAACTCACCCCTTGCCATACAAACAATAACTCCCATAACCAAAGAAACAACAACTCACCCCTTGCCATACAAACAATAACTCCCATAACCAAAGAAACAACAACTCACCCCTTGCCATACAAACAATAACTCCCATAACCAAAGAAACAACAACTCACTCCTTGCCATACAAACAATAACTCCCATAACCAAAGAAACAACAACTCACTCCTTGCCATACAAACAATAACTCCCATAACCAAAGAAACAACAACTCACTCCTTGCCATACAAACAATAACTCCCATAACCAAAGAAACAACAACTCACCCCTTGCCATACAAACAATAACTCCCATAACCAAAGAAACAACAACTCACTCCTTGCCATACAAACAATAACTCCCATAACCAAAGAAACAACAACTCACACATAGCAAAAGAGCCAACAACTCACACCAACTGTTGTATATTGAGACACTACAGTAACACATACTCGTGGTTCTTAGGGTTGGCACTCAACTGAACTTTATTTGCATATCAGCATATCACTACTCACATAGTTCTCAACTACAACGTGTATCCCTACGCATCACTATACACATAGTCCACCACATAGACATGCATATATAACATTTCCCTCCCAGACTAATTATGAAAAAGTCTACTAGTATTACTCACTAGTATAACTTCTTCTGTATGCCTACAGCAAAATGATCTACCCGATAAACATAGTAACATAGTTATGTACTACCAATTCAACAATACAATAACATTTAACCATGTTACTTATAACTACACTAATCTAATGTAGAGTCACAATAGTATTTCACCTCGCTACTTTTGCTAATCTAATGTAACGTAGACCACAGTGGCTCACATATCTCTGTTACACTACAGATCTAGTCTATCTGGTGCCGTTCTCACACAAGAAGACCTTCTCAGGTGTGTTTCATTCTCGACCTGAGTAGGTGGCACCAATTCTGCCTGAGTCCTATCATGAGCTGCTTGCTGTTGGGGGGCGTCATACGTCAACTCGTTGTCGTTCCTCTGATTCAGTGATGGCATAGAGCCCACTAAGTAGTCATGATGATCAGTCACTGCAGTCAGTGGTAACTCTGTCAGAGGCATGTTAGTCGAGTTTACCCTTGAACTTAACTGATCACTGTGGCGTTTCCACAATCCCTTAGAAACAATGACTCCATATGTCAACGGACCACACCTTGCACTTATAGTTCCTGGCACCCACTTTTCTTTCCCGTGGTAATCTCGAACCCATACCATGTCTCCTTCCCTGAATGATCTCAGATTTTGAGAACCACTTTGCATTTGTTTCTCTAACCGTGTGTTTTCTCGTCGGTTATCTGGTTTCACCCTGTCAAGTCGTGTACGCAACTGTCTACCCATGAAACGTACTGCTGGAGTTTCTCCTGTGAAAGCATGCGGAGCATTTCGATATGCCAGGAGGAATTTATCCAATCTAACCTGAAGTGCGTCCCCTGACGATGCCATAGCTTTCATAGCCTTCTTTACCGTTTGAACAAATCGTTCAGCTTGCCCGTTCGAACTCGGGTGGTATGGCGGGGTAGGTTTATGCAACACCCCCAACCTATCCAGGAAGTCTTTGAACTCCTGAGATTTAAACTGTGGAGCATTATCTGAGACCAAAGTCTGGGGGACTCCGACTCTACTGAACATGGTTCTCAGTGCCTTCACTGTCGCTTCACTGGTTGTGCTGTTGACAATGACAACTTCTGGCCACTTCGAGAACAAGTCAACTACAATGAGGAACATTTTCCCCTCCACAGGACCAGCATAATCAATGTGTATGCGTTCCCCTGGTCACGATGCAGGTATACATGGATGTAATGGAGCACTGGTTGGATTCCTCTGCACCAATTGGCATGACTCACAAGCCTTAGTACATGCTTCAATGTCTGCATCCATGCCTGGCCACCAGACATATGAATGTGCGACACCCTTCATTTTCACTACTCCGATATGTCCTGTGTATAGCTCATCTAGAATTTCTGCTCGAAACTGTTTTGGAATGATCACCCTCATTCCCCACAACAGCACATCATCATCAAGAGATAGTTTGTTACGACGACTGAAGAACGGTTGTAAATCTGCCCGATCAGTTGGCAACTTATCAGGCCAACCATCTCGCGTGTACCTCATCACCTGTGACAACAATGGGTCTTTCCGAACTCCACCCTTGATCTGTTCGTTAGTGACAGGTAACACCCCAACACCAAGAATGAGAGCCACATCTTTATCTGTAGATGTACCTGGATCCTCGTTTTGTGTGGGTAGCCGTGAGAGCCAGTCCGCATTGGCATTCTGCACACTGCTCCGGTAGCGCACCTCATAGCTGAAACCAGACAAATACATTGCCCAACGCTGGATGCGTTCTGCTGCTACCGCTGGTATGTCCTTTCTAGGACTGATGATCGCTGCTAGTGGTTTGTTATGAGTGACAAGAGTGAACTTCCTGCCAAACAGAAAAGGATAGAATCGCTTCACACCAAATATGATTCCTAGTCCTTCCCTCTCAATCTGTGAGTACTTCTGATCTGCTCTCGTCAACGAGCGAGATGCAAACTGAATTGGTCGCTCCTCTCCATCAGGCATGATGTGAGAGAGCACCGCTCTGACACCAATTGGCGATGCATCACATGCAACTGTCACAGGGAGATTGCTGTCAAAATGCATCAGAAACCCTGACTCGCCAAGAGCACGTTTCACTGCCAGAAACGCGTCATCCATGTCACCTGTCCACTCAAACTTCCTATCCTTCTCAAGCAACGTTGTGAGAGGATGGAGTGCGGACGCAAAATCTGGCACAAACTTTCGATAGTAGTTTGCCATGCCAATGAATGACCTCAGTGAACTCATATCAGTGGGTCTGGGTGCATCACATATGATGGCAATCTTGTCTGCTGATTTGTGAATACCCTGGGCATCAATCACGTGACCCAGGTACTCGAGAGAATCTCGGGTGAATTCACATTTCTCCCAATTCAACTTCAACCCAAATTCTGTCAGTCTTTCGAACACCCTGCCCAAATTTCTCAGATGTTCTGCCTCAGTTCTTTCTGACACAAGGATATCATCTAGATATACCTTGACACCTGGCAATCCTTGCAACACTTTCTCTATCGCGTTCTGCCAGATAGCTGGCGCAGTTGTGATTCCATAGACTAACCTGTTCTGTTGGAATAGTTCATTATGCGTTGATATGGTCAGGTACTGCCTAGATTCCTCAGAAACCTCCATTTGGTTGTACGCATTTGCTAAGTCAAGTTTTGAGAATTTTGCTCCACCAGCCAAATCTGCCAGAATATCGTCAATGTGGATATTCGGCGGGGACACAGTTTTCAACTGAGGGTTAACTGTCGTCTTATAATTGCCACACAGTCTAATAGCACCATTCTTCTTGGGCACAACCACCACACCTGTTGCCCAGTCACTACTTGTAACTGGTGAAATCACCCCTGCTTTGTCAAGCCTGTCTAACTCTTGCTCGACTTTTGGTCGCAGAGCATAGGGGACCCGATACGGCTTAGTGTACACCGGGTTAGCCCCCTCTACTACTTCAATGTGTGCTTTGATACCTTTCAACAACCCCAGTTTCCCAACAAACAAACCCTGATGTTTACTGGCTAGCCCATCTAGCTAACATTCATGTGAGAGGCACACCGACCCTGACCCAGGTCGAAACTTGATCCCTGCCCAGTCGAGTTTAATGGCCTCTAGCCAGTCTCTGCCAAACAGCACATGTCTACTGCCCGGGACAATATACAGCATCAGATCTACATTATGTGCATTATACTACACATTCACACTGAACATGCCCTTACATGGGACCAATTCCCCTGTGAAGCTACGGAACACTTTGTTGCTAGGCTGGAGCCGACAGTTTGAAAACTTCGACTGGTACACACCAACAGGAGTCATTGATACTGCAGACCCTGTGTCAAGCTCCATGACTAACACAACATTATTTACAGTTGGATATACAATGATAGCAGATGCGTCAACAATCATGCAATCGGTTTCACAATCATGCAGTGCATGCACATCTAACACATTTGAAACATCATTCTGACTAACGTTAGTATCGACTGTCACAGACACAGTATGCGCCGGCCGCTGTCGCTCAGTGTTCTTGTGTTTACTACGCTCACGACTGCCCTGCGCTTGGCACATCTTGGCAAAGTGATTGTCCCGTCAACAAATGTGACAACGCTTACCGAAAGCTGGACATTGCTTTCGGTCGAAAGCATGTTCTCGGCCACAAAACTTGCATTTCACTTGGCCCTGTCCCTGGACGACCCGTCGCATCTCCGTGCTGCCCTGCCGCGGCGGAATTGTTTTGTCGGCCTTGACATTCGTCACCCTGTTGACGGTAGCCGCCGGCGCACCGTGCGTCTGCTGTCCACGGAATGTGGCAATCTGTCTCGCGTTCTGCAAGGTCAGCGTTTCCTCGCAGAATAATTTCTCCCGGAGACTGTCATCGTGGCATCCGTAGACGAGTTGGTTACGTAAATTGTTCTCCTTTTCGTCGCCGAAATTGCACGTTTTTGCTAGATTACATAGCCACGCTATGTACGACGCCGTCGTTTCACCGTACGACTGCTTGCACGAACGGAATTTATACCAATCAATCAGTTCGTTTGTCCTTGGAGCGAAGTAGTTGTTAAATCGCTCGAGTACTACTTTCACTGTCGGTATTTCTGCTGCCGAGCCTTCAATGTTATAATCGAACGAATTGTAAATAACCAACAATTCTGCGCCACCGAATGTCAGTAACATTGCAATCTTCTCTGCGTTACTCTTCGTAGTATTCCCTGACGCCAGCAAATACATGTTGAACTGCTGCTTGAAAGTCTGCCAACTTTCCTTCGCGTTTGACCCAGCTAGGCAGAGTTTAGGCGCCATTAGCCTGGTGAAGTCTGCCATGCTCATGCGTGCGTCTTCTTCGGCTGTTTCTCTCACAGCTCACACGTCAAATTCAAATAACTGTTTCACTCACAGTATCAGGAAACTGTCCTGTTTCAACACTTCGATGAGTTGATAACATCCCATCCGCCTTGTCGCCAATTATCTGTTGTATATTCAGACACTACAGTAACACATACTCATGGTTCTTAGCCTTAGGGTTGGCACTCAACTGAACTTTATTTGCATATCAGCATATCACTACTCACATGGTTCTCAACTACAACGTGTATCCCTACGCATCACTATACACATAGTCCACCACATAGACATGCATATATAACACCAACCAAACAAACAACTGTTTTTAGCCAAACAGCCAACAACTCACCCTAGCCAAAAAACCAACAACTCACCCCTAGCAAAACAACCAACAACTCACCCTAGCCAAACAACCAACAATTTACACCTAGCCAAACAACCAATAACTCACCCTAACCAGACAACCAATAACTCACCCCTAGCCAAACAACCGACAACTCACCACTAGCCAAACAACCGACAACTGACCCTAGCCAAACCAACAACGTACCCCTAGCCAAACAACCAACAACTCACCCCTAGCCAAACAACCACCAACTCACCCTAACCAAACAACCAACAACTCATCCTAGCCAAACAGCCAACAACTCACCCCTAGCCAAACAACCAACAACTCACCCTGGCCAAACAACCAACAACCTCATCCTAGCCAACCAACCAATAAATCACTCTAGCCAAAACTCACCCTAGTCAAACAGCCAACAACTGTCCCCTAGCAAACACCCAACAACTCACCCATATCCAAAAAACCAACAACTCACCCTTAGCCAACCAACCAACAAGTCATCCTAGCTAAAAAACAACAACTCACCCTAGCCAAACAACCAACAACTCACATCCTAGCCAAAGAAACAACTCTGCCTAGCCAAACAACCAACAACTCATCCTAGTCAAACAAACAACTCTCCCTAGCCAACCAACCAACCACTCATCCTAGTCAAACAAACAACTCTGCCTAGCCAACCAACCAACAACTCACCCTAGCCAAACAGCTGAAACTCACCCCAATCCAAGCAGTCAGCGACTCTACAAACTTGCCACTTTGAGCTAGACTATTGTGGCTGAGATTCAGCTCAACCAAAGTGTGGTTGTCTTTCAGATGGTTCATCAGAACATCGAAGTCTCGACTGCCAATCCCCACACACCTACAAATGAACATCGACTCCTCAGGTCATCACAGTTTAGGATGCGCACAAACGGTACTGATTACAGAGAGCAAATGTCTTTCGTCTCTTATGCAACATACCTGGCTCAAATCAAAGAAAATTAAGTTTAAGTTCTGAAATTGTTTTGCAAAGATTATATTAATTATATTCTTCCATCTTTTTTCTTTCATCTTGTTTTATCTGTTTTTTTTTGGGTATTTTATAAGCAGCATTTTTATAACATTCAGCTAAAAATCTTCATACGTTTCTTTCAAATTTAGCATACCCCACGGTAGATATTTATATCCCGCAACTATAAAGTGGGTTTCTCTAGTTTTAACTGTCAATCATCAAGTCTGTGATGTACAAAAATATTTCATTTTAATAACAAAACAAAGAAATCATGTTCGTAAACATATTGTTTCAAAAAAGACTGATAAATCCCTTACAGCACGAAATACTTTAAATGCTGCTTTCAAAAAGGTAGATCTATATAATTTCTTGCACAACTGCATTAAATGTACTGATGTAATCCATTACAATTTAAGTGCTAGAAAGGAAACCTAAGATTATTGCCATTGCCATTTAAGGACATGAATTGAATGTATTCACAATAAACAGTTTTCATCATCATCATAGGATGGCTGGGGCCGAAGCATAGTTTAGCCATTTCCATATGGGTTGATCATTCATCAGGTATGGAAGCTCTGTCTCTTCTACATCTAGTTTTTTGCAGATTAGTTTTGTGTATTTATGTTTTAATTATAACTAGAATGTAATTAACATGGCATGTCATATTTCACAAGGACATTGTCAAGTAGTAGTGCCAACATTTTATATGTGGGTGTCCTACATACCTGAGTATGCGTAGACTAGTGTTGGAACTAAAGGCCGGCCCAGCACACCGAGAGAAGTAGTCAGTCCCTAGGTGGTTACCAGACAAGTCTAAGCAGACTACGGTCTTGTTGGACATCAACATCTTGCCCACAGATTCCTGTAAAATTACTCCACTATAAAACTATTCATTAACAATACACAATTTCAGTTGGTTCAACATGCCGCCCTGTTTGTTTAAACTAGTAGTGAATATGAAATTATTCATTAGTACAACAAACATTATGATCTATTATTATATCTATAATTATATATCATATTATATATATAATTACATATCATCTTTCAAACAGCAGGCACATGACTACTAAAATTAAACTTCAAATTTTAAAAGAGCCTATATAGCTGTGGCAAGTTTTCCTATGGTAAGCAACATTGTACAATCAAATTGAATTACATTAACTTAAATTTTTAATATTCCCTTATTTTGTCAAAATCATTACATGAAGAGTAATATATTTTTAAACAAAAATCTATCAATTGGTAATTTTGTTTATTGACCGACATGTGCATAGCAAGCAAGAAGAATGAATATTATTATGTACAGCGGAGTCTGTGTCTGTCTGATTATTGGCAATCTTGAGCGTGTGTATGGTGGAGTTGTGACACAGAGCCAGCAGGATGGCTCGGAATGCTTGAGGTCCCATCTGATTGTTGGAGAGATCAATCTCCTGGCAGGATAAAGACAGACAATGTCAGCGACATAAACAGACAAGTGTTTACATGTGTACATTCATTCAGTCGATTACAGAACATTCTGGATAGATATGTATATGTATATATCACATATATATATGTATGTATATATATATATATTGTGAATAAAATGCTAATCAAAGCTTATATCATGACAATTACTAAAACTGCTTAGTTGTTTAGGTCAACAATAATTCTTTAAAGAGGCGAATGGAAACAGACATACAGAGTTTAGAAATGTGATCGTTTTATAAAGGTGTTATTCTTACTGCACGTAGCATGATTTTGGGGAGAAAGACCTAACAGTACCACTCTCTTTACAGATGTTTTTATTCAAACACCAACTCCAGTTCTCTGGAAATAATTCCAACATACAACAATTAGTGCATAAACATCATTCTACGAGACTCAGTGACTTGCTACTCCCAACAGCAAACAGGAGAAACATAGAGCAAACAAAATTAGTTAGGCTTTGAAATGGCCAGAATAGGTCCTTATAAATGTGACCAAGTTCTACCATTACGTTTCATGCCTATTGTCAACATTTTTGTTACTTTAGGTACACCCATTGGTGTGCTGTCTTTGCTAAATATTTACCTGTAAATCAGTCAGTTTCCTCAGTAGCTCAGTGAGTTGGATGTGATGTGGCAAGGCTCTGTTAAGAACTAATTTATAAACATTCTTGCTGGCACACTTGAACAGAGCTTCAGGTTTAAGGAGGAGACAAGCAGACCGCAGAGCTTGCTGAAACTCTTCCTGTGATGTTTCGTCATGCCCTTGACTTGGGCTTTTGTTCGCCGCCCCAGGGTTATTGTTATTACTGCCAGTGGTGACATGAGAACTCTTGTTGTCTACAGTAGAGGCAGTCTCAGGGTTATTGTTGTTAGTCCCTATTTCACCTGCATCTTCCCCTTCACCTGTGTCATGTTCTGGGGTATCAACTGTTGTATATAGATCACCGGTTGTTTCATTTGTGGCTATTACAGCCGTGTTCACTGTGTTTTCCTTCCTGTTATTATCAACAGCTATTGATGGTGGGGCATGGTTGTCTACTGGGAGAGGGTCATCCACTCCTGTTTCATGACTGCTTGAGCATCCCATAGTGTCGCCTGCAAATCACCATAATTATTCAATAGGACTTGTTTATGATCACCAAATAATTTGTTTGGCTGTAAATAATTACACATATTATTACATTTCTGGATATACAGTTAGAGCAGTGGCAAGTGGACAAGGCAACCTTTGGCTAGACTTCGGGTTATTGAGACGACAGACAATTTTTTTTAATGTGTAGTTAACGAGCTCTTCTGAGATCAGTTAAAAGTCAAATAGACCTTTGTGACGAAGAAGATCAACCAACTACAAAATATCCAGCGCCATGCAGACAGATCTGTCCTGAACAACTATAGTCAGATAGAGAGAGAGTGTCTGCAATGATCAACCAACTCCATTGGGACTCCCTTGAGAGAAGAAGACATGTAACATCCAAATAAATATCAGATTATCCCAGCTCCCATCCAGATCTACAGCAACCATTTCTTCCCATCCACTGTCTTCTGGTGGAATGCCCTCCCCAGGAATGTGTTGGTAGCCCCAATGATCCAGGCGTTCAGCCAAGGGAGCGGTTGTTTCACACTTCTAATCTAACTTACCCATGGTCTATGACTGACTATGTCTTAGGTCTTAGGTGTTGTTTCTCCATACAGCCCCTTCTGGGACTAACCTAGGAGTTGTGCAGTGCGCATTGCAAAGGGTGCGTGAAACTGAATTTGACAAATAATTTTTAAAGAAAAATAAAACAAATAATTATGTAAAACAAGTGCAATAATTTTTGTATATTAAAAACACAGTCTCTGTCTTTATCTATCGTTTGGTAAGGTGGGCTGGAGTAACAAGATGGATGGTACTCAGAGCTTGTTGGAATGGGTGTAGTGTGGGTAGGCTTATTGTTTCTGGGGGGAGTAGATTCCAAGCTCTTATAACTCTAGGATAGAATGAGTATGTATTTATGCGTCCCCGTATTTGTATGTATTTGTTTTGATCGCTGTTTCATGTACGGGAGCATGGGACTATAAGATGTTGAGGTAGTGTAATGTTCAGGAGGTTGTGTTTTATTTTGTAGAAGAAGGTAAGTTGGTGTTGTAATCGTCTTCTTTCTAGAGTCTGCCAACCAAGTTTGTTTATGAGGATGGTTACACTTGTTGTGCGGCGGTGGTCATTTAAACTAAATCTAGCTGCGCTTCTTTGGATTTTTTCAAGGGTATCAATGTTATTTTGTGTATGGGGATTCCAGGCTACAGCTCCGTACTCTAGTTTTGGCCTTACTAACATATTGTAGGCTGTTTCCTTAACTTTAGATGTTGCAGGGTGGAGAGAGCGTTTAAGGAGGCCAAGTGTTCTAGCGGATTGAGATGCAGTGGTGTTAACATGCTTTGTCCATGACAGTTTGGAATCTATTGTGATGCCAAGATAGGGGTGTGAATCGTCTTGGGAAACTGGTTGGTTTGAGATGGTGTAAGTGAAGTGGCTTGGTTTGCATTTATGGGTAATTCTGAGAAGTTGACACTTTGGGATATTGAAGTTCATTTGCCACTTGTCTGTCCAGTCAGCTAGTTTGTTTAGGTCTGTTTGAAGGATGTTATGATCTGCAGGTGTTTGGATTTCTCTATATAGGATCAAGTCATCGGTGAAGAGTCTGATAGTTGAGTTGATTGAATTGGTGATGTCATTTATGTACAGTAGGAAAAGGAGATGACATTTGCAGGAGCTGTGTGGGAACCATTTACTGATACAATCTGGGTGCGGTTTGATAGAAATGACTTTATCCATTGTAGTGTGTCACCTGTGATACCATAGTAGTTTCATTTATTGAGAAGTCGTTTATGGGGAACCTTGTCGAAAGCTTTGGAAAAATCGAGGAGGATGACGTCTATTTGTTTCTGGTCGTTCATGGAGGAAGACCAATCATAGACTGCTTCCACAAACTGTGTCTGGCAGGATATTCCAGTTCAGAATCCATGCTGGTGATTGAGGATAACGTTGTTAGCACTGAGGTGTTTCCACATGTGACTAAGAACAATATACTCCATCACCTTGCACAGAATGCATGCCAGGGAAATCGGTCTATAATTTACAAGATCGCTTTTGCTGCCGTTCTTGTGTACTGGAGTGGGAAGAGCTGTGGTTCATGCTTGTAGGAGTCTGCCGTTCTTGTGTACTGGAGTGACAAGAGCTGTGGTTCATGCTTGTGGGAGTCTGCCGTTCTTGTGTACTGGAGTGACAAGAGCTGTGGTTCATGCTTGTAGGAGTCTGCCGTTCTTGTGTACTGGAGTGACAAGAGCTGTGGTTCATGCTTGTAGGAGTCTGCCGTTCTTGTATAATGGAGTGGGAAGAGCTGTGGTTCATGCTTGTAGGAGTCTGCCGTTCTTGTGTACTGGAGTGACAAGAGCTGTGGTTCATGCTTGTGGGAGTCTGCCGTTCTTGTATAATGGAGTGGGAAGAGCTGTGGTTCAGGCTTGTAGGAGTCTGCCGTTCTTGTATACTGGAGTGGGAAGAGCTGTGGTTCAGGCTTGTAGGAGTCTGCCGTTCTTGTATAATGGAGTGGGAAGAGCTGTGGTTCAGGCTTGTAGGAGTCTGCCGTTCTTGTATAATGGAGTGGGAAGAGCTGTGGTTCAGGCTTGTAGGAGTCTGCCGTTCTTGTGTACTGGAGTGGGAAGAGCGTGATACCTTGTTTGGTTTTAGAGCTTCAAGCTGTTTTATGATGCCATTTATTCCGATATTAAGTGTTTCGTTTGAAGGGAATGGTGATGGGCCTTTAGTTGGGATAGAAAGTTGTTCTTTGGTGAAAACTGATTTGAAGTGGTCATTTAGTGTGTTTGCTTTCTCGTGATCAGTTGTTTGCATCTTGCCATTTGCGTTCAGTGTTGGGATGCCAATGTTTTCAGTTTTGTTTGTTTAATGAAGGACCAGAATTGCTTAGGGTTTGTGGTGAGGCTTTCACCTATGATGTTGTTGGTGTGGCTGTTGTAGGATTTGGTTATTTCTTTGTTGACTTCTTTTCTTAGGTTCTTGGAGTGTTCCCAGTGTTTGTTTTTCTTTGTTTTCTTAGCATTAGCATGAGTTTTGTCCCATTTTTTTGTAGTCCGATTATGTTTTTTGTGATCCAGGGTAAATGCGGTTTTGATATTGTCATGTGGCTAGGGATAGATTGTTCTATCAGTTGAGTGTAGTTTTGGTGAAAAAATTTCCAATTTGTATCAATGTCTAGATTATGAGGATTTCAGGCGAAGTACTTTTGAGCAAGAAGGGTACAGTTTGATCTGAGGGCTTCCCAGTTAGCAGACTTAAAGTTGTACACTTTGTGTGGACGTTTGGTTTTCTTCATTGGGTTCATATTAATGTGAAAGAGAACAGCTTCATGATCGCTCATGCCTGTCACTGTGTTTACACTGGAGATAAGGGAGGGGTTTGATGTAAGTACAAGGTCAAGGATATTTCCAGAGTCTAGTCGGGTCGGTTCATTTACCATATTTGTTAAACCATATTCACTGACTATTTCAAGTAGTTTGTTGTGTTTTGTTGCTGTGTGCAAATAGATGGCTTTGTTATGAAAGAAGTGTAGTTTAATTCAGACTATTTCACATGTAGTATTCAGTTTATCTTGGAGGTCTGCAATTATGTCATTTCTCAGTGCTATTAGAACACCACCTCCATGAGTGTTGCGGTCCTTTCTGATTGCTTCATAGTTTGTGGGGAGAAAAGAATATGTGGGGATGCTTGAATCAAGTTTGGTTTCCACTAGGAAGAGTATGTCAGGGTTTATTGAATTTATTGTTGCCTGAAGTTGGGATACTTTGGCTGTGCTCTTGACACTGTTGCAGTTGATCAGCATGGCTTTTAGTTTAGATTTTGTTTTAGCGTTTGCTCGGTCGGGGGTAGATGTATTTGCTGGATTAGGTGCATATGTAGGATTTTGGTCATCCATGCTATTTGTGTAGTTACTGCTGTCTGGAAGAGACTGCAGAACTGAGTATTGGTTTGATGTGGTTATGTTGCTTGAGAATAGACATCTGGAATAGTTTGGGAGCCCACAGCAAGAGCAAAACCATAGGACACTCTTGTGTTTTAATGTTCATATGTGGTATCGTTCATTTGGACACACGAGGTGTGGTACCAGCAGTCACATCCATCACATTGGATGGCATGGTGAAGTTCGTGTACTTCATGACTGCAGGTGCCACACAGGAAGTCTGGAGTGGAGGTTGACATGGGGCCAGGGTTTGGTTGAAGGTCCCCTGCTTGGACTAGTAGTCCACAAATATACAGTAAGGACAGGCTGTGAGGTTTAGTTGGCAACATCTTGTTTTTCTTTGTAACTGTGAATTTTGGAAAGGATGGCAGCTTTCTTGTTAACATTGTTGTTTGGTTTCTAACAACTAGAATTTGTGTTGTTAAGAAGTGCTATTGTGTGGTATTTGATAAGGGACAGCAGTAGAGAAAGTAGAGTAGAAAGAATTGAAATGTAGGGTCTTTGTCCCAGGGCCTACACAGGGCACACAAAGAGCAGCACCATTTAAAAGGCCACGTTAGGCAGACCCAAGCCGGGAAACTACTGTTATTTTTATTTTTATTTAAGATATGTAAAGATATAATGTACTGAGACGGGGACTTGTGTATGTTTGCCTCTCTAATATATGTCTCTGTCTATTTTTAAATAAACGATTTAAATGTAAACTAATATATAATAAGTGTCGTTGTCTCCTATTTAGTGGTTGGTTACCAATTGTTTACTGGGCGATAATACAGGCCTCGTTTAAATAATGTTCGTTTTAAAAGGAAATACATATTTTGTACAGTATCTGTGTGGGTGACATGGTGAAAAAACAAAAAGCACTTTTCAATCACCTTACCTTGCATAGATCAAATTAAAAACAAGTAAAATAAGTAAGGTTAACATAGGAAGATTTAAAAATGCCACCAGCCTCATTCGCTCTACATACATACATACATACATACATATATAATAGTATCAATGTGTATTCATACATATTTTTTCAGATAAGTTGTGCCACTGTATCAATTAATGCTCCCCGCGACACCTAATGATGAGCAGCCCATCACCAACCCAAACAAATTTGACTGAAGAGGTTCATCCGACTGAATGGTTCAAATCGGTATTATTTTTACTTATTTCACGGGCAATTTACCTCTGTTCCTGTGATGTTTCGGTGAGATCGTCCTTTGTGTGCGAAAATAGGCACCGGTCATCATCTCGATTCATGTCGTCTTTTGTTTCCTTGTTTCTGCGCCACTTTTTTGTTCTGCAATCCGACTCCCTGTCTTCAAATTCTGCAACCTTCCAGACTACTATGTGATTCTGTTGAGTCATGTGATCTGCGATGGCTGATTTATGCATCTATTTTTCCGATGTTTTTCTGCTGCGTCTCGTGCAGGGTTTGTTTGTTGTGATACTTTCTCAGCGTTTTCTTTGATGCGGGTCCATAAAGCACGTATTTGATGTAGGCCCTATACGGCATTACATTTCTTACACTCTGTGGAACACACCACCTCGCACATCTTGTATGGTTCCACTTTGTCTGTTGGTCTTATCAGTGACCTCCTAATGGCGTTGTGAGGATTCACTGCTGTATCCGCCTGGTATTTCTTCATGGACATACACAAGAACCGCAATGCCGTTGCCCTTTTCCACAGTCACCCAGGCCGTGGCCGTAGGGCCTACTCCACTGAGTGAGAGCAACACAGAGGCCGAAACGTCACAGGAATAAAAAATACATTGACGGTGAAATCAGTAGAGATGATACATATTCAATCCATACGAGTTGCTTCACGTCTTAGGGATTTTGCAAACTAATGATACGTCACCTTACACGACAATGTAGTTAAAATTACCGTAATGCCAGGAATTCCTTTGCTCTAAGATCAAGCTTCGCAATAAACACACGGTGGGGAAGGTGGGGTAAGACGGCCTACCTAACAAAAAGAAGGGCATAGGAAAACTATGCACTTATAGGGAACACAAAATGCTCTACATTAAAGACTTGGTTTTTGTGAACAACATATGGAATTCCTTTGCTCTAAGATCAAGCTTCGCAATAAACACACGGTGGGGAAGGTGGTGTAAGACGGCCTATCTAACAAAAAGAAGGGCATAGGAAAAACTATGCACTTATAAGGAAAAAAAAAAGCTCTACAGTCATTTGCAAAAGTTTAAGACCAGGCAAGATTTTTAAGCATTTTACGGTATGGCATTAGATTGCATCAGATAATGTCTGGATTGCATCATCCTATTTGGGCCTTGAAGCAATACGCCTAGTCAGTACTTCCAGGTCATGTGTCTGCTGCTGTCAGTATCGATTAGGTGTTTTTCAGTTTTGTCTTCATCCCTGAAATGGGCAAAAAATCGTCTTTGACAGAGGTTCTAAGGGCACAAATAGTGACTCTACGCGGAGAAGGATATACGGAAAGAGACATTAGTGCTAAATTGCGTTATTCCAAGACAGCCGTGCACAACGCCATCGTCAAATTCAATACTGATGGCACTTTTCGTGACAGTAAAAGGAGTGGTCGTCCACGGAAAACTACGCTCAGGGATGACCACGCAATGAGACGCATCGTGATGCGCTCGCCAATGAGCTCATGCAAGAAAATTGGGCTGCTTTACGCTTAAAAGGTACGGAAATAAGTCTCAGTACTGTTTCGAGACGTCTCAGCAAGGAATTTGGGCTCAAGTCCCGCAAGCCGGCCCGGAAGCCACGCCTGACACCTGTGATGAAAAAAAAGAGACTGGACTTTGCCAGACGACATCGCCACTGAACTCTCGCGCAGTGGAAGAAAGTGTTGTTCTCAGATGAATCGACCATGCAACAGTTTATACCTCGCAAGAGGCACGTTAGGCGGCCAGTAGGTAAGCGATTTGATGAGAAATATACAGCAGCCACAATGAAACACCCGCCAAGTCAGGTGATTTGGAGTGCCATGTCACGTTTTGGCCCTTCTGGTCTGTATTTTATTCCACCTAACACCACTATGAATGGACCTAGGTACGTGGCGTTGCTGAAGGAGAAGCCGAAACTGCATATGGACATCCACAAATGTACGATTTTCATGCAAGATGGCGCTCCTTGTCACCGATCCAACGTAGCCACTGATTTCCTCAAGAACAAAATCTCCGAGCTGGAATGGCCTGGGAACAGCCCAGATCTAAATCCCATTGAGAACCTGTGGACTATAATGAAGGATAAGGTGGCAGACAAACAACCATCAAGCGCTCAAAACTTGAAACAAGCTATCAAGGACGTTTGGGTCACCGAAATCACCCAGGAGTACTGCGAATCTCTGGTTTCTAGCATGCCACGTCGCATCCAGGCGGTCATTGACAGCAAAGGACCACACTAAATTATGAACAGTAGAGACACTGACACTTCTGGACGACATAAAGTTTCATATTATGTTGTACTACGTTTATTTGGCGAAATAAATTGATATAATGTTATGTGAAGGCCAAGAAATCTTAGTTTTGTCAAATTTCTTCACAAAATCGTGCCTGGTCTTAACCTTTTGCAAATTACATTAAAGACTTGGTTTTTGTGAACAACATATGTCATAATCAACTTTCTTGAGGATGTCATTGCTAAGTTATCAAAAAACAAAAATGGACATAATCGGGGGCTGTTTTACTAACCGCTGTAGATAAAACGGTTTCATGTCGTAAAACAGCCCCCAGCAATATTGACTAAACACTATTTTTTTCACGAAACTAAAATAATGCATAGTACAAAAAATACTTCCAGTATTATAGACGCAATGTTGTACCTAATAAACTATAAATTGTATGATTAGTTATGTGGTAAAAAACGGTCCCGTATACCGCTGCATCGCACCGTTGAGGGGCCGTTTTACCCCGCCATGACAACGGTAACCTTTAAAATAGTTCATACTGTCTGCCAGGGAGTAGTAATCAATTGCATTTCAAAACAAAAATTGTATTTGATTGATAAATGTCATGATGGCTTACGAAGTTGCGATATTCACCTTAGATCAGCGAGGAGTAAAATCGATGTTTCTATTTTTCGACAACTAAACATAATCGCATTTGGAATGTCATATTGCGTGTGACCTGGACCAAAGTCGAAAGCATTGCATCTGAACGGCAAAATGCTAGAGCACATTACGGCCAAGAAATAACGGGGTGACCGTGGGCGTCTTGCCCCACCCTCCCCTACAACGTTACATAATGTTATAATTATTTTATCAACGTTGCAAGCCGTACAAAATGTGATCAGTATAATTAGTATGGACGTTGTTAAGAGTTGAGGTTGATGTATATTCTTGTGAACTGTAAACATTTTGTAATATTTACATTTAACACATGTTCACAAATAATAACATAACTAGTTTACCAACATTCAGAATTTCACCATAGTTCATCAGAATTGTCTTTAGGCTGTGGCACGTCTGACAAACACAACATATTGTGGTTACCGTTGAACTTTCTGAGCTGTGGTAATAATAAATAAATCGTCCTAAATAATGTTTAAAACTCCGGAACTACATAGTAATTTGTCAGAATAATTTTCAAGAGGTGCTACCATGTACATAGCGTACAATTAAAACATATTAAGATTCACGCTGAACATTTTGACAGACAAATCTTCCAAATAATAACTCAGCGTTACAAACTTCACCAGATTTCATCAAGTTAATTATCCGAAGATACTATACCATAAAAACATTACCAGATATTGAGGATCACGCTGTAAACATGCGCAAATTCGATACGCGTTGGCAAGATGATCGTTTTTCTTTAAATGGTAGCCGAACTTCAGATTTTGATTTCAATTTGTAGCCTGTGAAATTAAATTATTCTCGGTCACAGATTCAATGCATTGCAATGAAAGATTATAACAGCGTACCTCGTCCAGTAATGCCTTGTGCTGCTTTTGTTCGCCAGTTACCTTAAGCCGGGTTTGAACAAACTTCTACAAAGAATAAGACAATAATTAGGCTTACAATTTGTAAATATCCCCATTTTAAGGAAAGCTTCCAGCAAAACATTATGCAGCACAGATAAATGCAAACAAAACTAAACAAATAATGACGGATTGTTATTTATCCCAAGGTCATCGATAGTCATAACATTGCATTAACGCCTAACAGATACTATACAACATTTCAGGGACGTCACATGTGTTACTGTGTCCACATATCCACAATCTAGTTTAGAAGGACGTAATTACACATTGGCTTAAACAAGTACCATTGCATTATCTGTATGACGATATATCACAACGATATTAAATAATACAACTCCAAAATTATACAGAATTACGTTGAATAATGTTTTGTACGTCACGCTTAGAAGGGGTCTATGGAAAAGCTTGACGGAGCGTTAGATGAGGTGGGGGTCTCTGGGTAAGTGTAAAGTAACGATTTTTGAAATGGTGACTCGACGATCTGCCAATATCAAACAGATACATAACATTATCTGTTCAACTAGGGCCTACTATTGTTTTATTACTTTTGCATACATATTATTACGTGTACACAACGAATCAATACAGGTATGCAACAAAAATAGTAATGATATTAGTATACATATATGCATCATGTGGACCGGTCTTTGTCAACCATAGTTTAGGAGTTGTACATGCCTACGTTACGAAGAGTGACAAGGGGGTGGGTGCCGCAAACAATGTCCATAAATTACGTCGTATACTTCATGGATGGCGTCAAATGTAGGCCACATTTCTGTGCCACATTTCCGTCCATAGGTGGTGTCATGTTTAGTTTCGTTGTTCAGTCCTTCCTCTTTTTGAACAGTTTGTGTCTAACCATTCTGCGGCACGAATTTACACGAGACAATTGGCTTCTACTGTCAAAATGTCGTCCCATGATGCTGCCTGGTCTCTTTTGACATGTAGTCGGCCAGCATGGTGGCTTTTGGTGCTCATTGTCATTGCCCTTCCTTTGCTAAATGGATGTGACCATAATTATGGCGCACCCCGTAAGTTATGCGTGGGTAGAACCATTTCACCAATTGTTATTGCTGACGCATTTATGCTTAAAGTGAGACCGTCAAATCGTTTCATGATCATCCCAACGCTGTTCGAGGTTTCCATAACTAACCCTGGCCCTAACACCAACAACACTAACGTATGCCATCATTATTGGCAAGGACTTAAATGTGTTGGCCACTTCGTAACAAACTGCAGGCGAACCTATGACATGAAGTTGTTAGTTCACATGTTAACACAAAATGTCTTTGCAGTCTACCACCAGACTGGCAGCCATTTTTATTGTGTTCGTTCACGCTGTAGTTAAGTAATTGACACAACATGGCCAAATGTGTCAGGCTGGCACCCTCTGGATTCTACTCCAGGACACCCCTGAGAACAAACAGCCTCAAAACACATGAATTCATAATGGATTGCTATGTTCAGGTGGTTAATGTTGCGTCAACAGTTCACGTCGACTTAACTCATTACGAGTGCGTACCGTTGTTATGAAAATTACCAAAATAAGTCACCATAATCTTCAGATCAAGCAACATGTGAAAGTTGAATAGCTGTTGTTGTGGCTGGGAACTTTAATTATTATAATAATAGACAAGGAAAATGTCATTACGCAAACTGCTTTAATCTACAGGTAGCTTGCCTCGATTTCCTTGAAACCTAAAGCTTCATTTGTCATCCGTTCTACAACGTCCTCCACAAACACTGAACTCTTGAGCTTCAAAGGGTCGCCATGGTAGCTGTCTTCTTGGCCTTGCATTGTGTTAACCAACCACCAGATGAACAGTATTGCCTGTATAGCTGACTACAACAATAAAGGTACTTATAGGTTGACTGACAAATAATAGTTCGTTTGAGAGGTACGTCCATTTATTCCCGTAGCCATATCATGTACTGCCTGCCTGCCTGCCTGCCTGCCTGCATGCCTGCTGTATTTTTATAATAGCTTTATTTGAGTTAATTAATTTATGTTATACATACATGCGTGTGTGCGTGTGCGTCCGTAACAAATTATACAGTTTATTATACAGATATTAAAAGCAATTTATGAATTAATATATAACAAAAGACACTTTGCGACATATATATACACAATTATGCACAGTTACATAAAATATTATATATAAAAGAAACAATAACTATGTGTTTTTGTTTTAAGAAGATGAAAAAACCCCAGTATATATACTAGATTAATTTATTTGTAGAAAATAAACATAAAAATAACATCATTTATTAAACAAACATACGTTGAGCACTTCTTCAAAAAGCCAACAACGCGACCATAATGACTTACCGACAATACAATAAAAAAAATAAGAGAAGGGTTGCTAAGCCTAAAATGCTACAGTATTACAGTTTGTAATTATTCTAGAAACCATGCATCCACATAACAAAATTAGCGGTAAATAAAATGGTGCATCAATAACTGCATGTAAACTGTCCTATATTAATAATCATCAAAGTCACGCCACATTGATATTTCATATATAGTTAGATATATATATTTTTAATGGATTAGTTATTGATTGGATCGGTTTACTTTTAACGCATTTGCCATAACAGATTATTTCCTGTGAAGTACCAAGCTACTCTATTGGAGTATTGCCACTGCCACTGGGTCAGTGGGTGTCTTGTTTACAAAATATCACACAATATATACAAATAAAGAGCTCTTCGGTTTGGCGGGTTTTGTTTGAACAAGAGTTACTTTTATATGAAGTAATTATTCTATGACGGTGGCAACATATCGAAGTAAACAGTTTTCTAGTGCTAGCCCTCGGGTCATGACCATGTCTGACTCGGTCAAACAAGCAGACTGTCAGATCTCCGTGTCAAAACGCTGATATAAATATGCGCAGCAACGCCTGCGTCTCGATGACCTAAACTTGATTTGAAGTTACATGTCACCAGTTTCAACACTAACCTTAGCGTACATGGCAGATCCAGGGTCTACAAGTAACAACCCCGACTCAGTATCAGGTCAAAATCAAATGCATTTTCGAACATAATACAATGTATAGTTAGTTTAACTTTATAGCAAAAGTTCATGCGTTCCGTGTATGTATCAATGGATTCTCGATAGATGGCAGCACATTTCAAGCGCGTCTTTTTTGCTTCCGGATTGTTGAGTTGTTAAATTAGCATTCCTCTTTTTATCGGAGTATTTATTGAGCATAGTGCGTTTTCTTGGCCCCCGTGTTTATATTTATAATATTTTTGACGTTTCTCCACCTGCCGGATAATTAATAAACCAGACAAGTTACATACATATTCAACAGGTGGCGTAACTGCCCTACGACTAAAACTGCATTTTAAAATGTGACGAGCATTTCCATAAAAATCCTAATATTTCCCCCACTATCTGGATAAATATCCTGAAACTCCATATTTAAACACTCACCTTTGGCAAGGTTGTAGTAGCTGAGACAAGAAGACAAACTCAGGCATTGTGATAAAAAATAGTTTTCAGATATTGAAAGAAGTCTCCAGGAATCACCTCCAAAATTTATAAGTGATTAAAGAAAAAACAAATGTCTTAAACAACCTACTATATGAATTAACAACTGGCAATATTGCTGGAAAACTAGACTCATCCCATAACACCAACACGAACACAAACATTATGTGTGACATAATTGAAAAAATATATTAAAATTATTTTCCAAGTAAAATTGTTAAATTCAACAAACATCGCCACAAACAAATCAAACTGGGTTACACAAGGCATTTTTAAATCTATAAAACGTGAGATAAATTGTACAAGAAATTACGCACGCTTATACCTAGTTCGCACGATTTCACACTACTAAAAACGGAACTTCATAATATTAATGTTGTACTTAAACGAACAATTATATATGCTAAATTAAGTTAGTGCGATTCTTGCTTTACTAGACACAAAACAAATATAAAAAGACATGGTCAACTATAAATGATATACTAAATAAAACGGAAAAAAATCATTCCCAGAATATTTTATTGTGGAAGAACAACAACTCTCAGACAAGCTTATTATCGCAAACAAATTTTATTTATTTTTTACAAACATTGGACAGGAACTTGTCAAGAAAATACGTAACCCAGACAACAAAGCATTTTAAGACTACATGCAATTCAAACATGATGTATAATTTTCATTTCAAAAGTGGACCAACAAGACATAGAAACTGTCATTGATCGCCTTCACCAGAAATCCAGTTGTAGCGAAGATGGTACATCAACAAAAATATTGAAACAATTAAAGACACCTTTACTTGAATCACTCGAAATCATAATAAACCAGTCTTTAGAAACAGGAACCTTTCCTGATATCTTGAAAACAGCCAAAGTAATTCCCATATTCAAAAAGGAAAACAAAAGGTTATTCACAAAGTATCAACCAATTTCAATACTTTCAGCAATCTCAAAAATGTTCGAAAGAATAATCTATAACCAGCTACATTCCTCTTTCAAAATCACAAACTATTCTATAAAAGTCAATATGGTTTTAGACAGGGACGTTCTACGGAGATAGCAGCACTTGAACTTATTGACAAAATCATCTGCAAAATGGATAAAGGAGAAATTCCCATAACAATATTCATACACTTATCAAAAGCCTTTGATACACTAGATCATAACATCTTATTAAAAACTATTATCATACTATGGAATTAATGGAAATGGAAACACACTTCTACGTAGTTATTTAACTGGAAGAATGTGAAGGCATTACATCTGATATGCTTCCCATTACCACTGGAGTGTCTTGAGGATCCATTCTAGGCCCTCTCTTGTTTCTGATTTACTTGAATGACATTACAAACGCTAGCACAATTTTAACCTACTACTATACGCAGATGATTCAGTATTAACAAATGCATTGGGATCCTTTAATACACATGATAATTTCCAAAAAATCAATAATGAGTTAAACAAAATAAATGCGTGGTTAATAGTTAACAAACTGTCATTAAACATTAAAAAAACTAATTACATGTTATTCCTTTCTCCACAAATGAAAATCCCAATATTATCCTTAAAGATAGATAACACACCAGTTGAATGCGTATATAATTTCAATTTCCTAGGTTCAACTATAAACAAACATCTTAAGTAGAACAGCCACATCGATAAAATAGCTACAAAAATATCACTCACAATTGGAATTATAAATAAGTTGAGATGGTTCATTCCGCAATATATATTATTAAAACTATACAATTCACTAATTCTCCCCCACGTATATATATATATATATCAATTACTGTATACTGGTATGGGGACCTCAACTCAACAAAATAAAAAAACTTCAAAAGAGAACAATACGAATGATTACAAACAGTCAATGTAACGCACATATTGACCCTTTGTTCAAAAGTCTAAAACTTCTAAAAGTTGAAGACATCTTTTAATTAAAACAATTAACATTTTATCACAAATATGTAAATAGAAACCTTCCAGAATATTCTGACGTACACACATATACAGCCAGGAGTCAGGAACACATCCACGCCAAAAGTACTAACAGTAGTAAGAACGATGAATATGAACATTAGCTTTGAATTGACTCTTTAATTAATTAAGTAATTATTGATGAATCCAACGCTGTAATTGTTAAGGGTGGCACTCACGATAGCGACCTTGCGGTCTCAGTGAGAGTCTCCCTGGGCAGTACAGTAACATCGTATCAGCTAATTTTCTTTTCTACAAATGTAAATATTGACTATTGTGTTATTTAATAGTTTTCATTTGTTAATAAATTACACCATGAATGTCTTCACGTTGATGTACATATATTATATCTCAATATATACTTTACGATGTTTATTATTTTGTTATAGGTTCTTGTGCGTATTGACCAAAATAAACTATATTCGTTGTCATTGTCATAGTCTGGATCGGCGCGAGGATAGTGTCTGCGTGGGATATCTGAAATCTTAATCACACGTGATATTTTTGTATTACTCTTGCATTACCGTGGTAAAAGACACGTTAATAAAACATACATGGAATCATATACACACGCGCGCACACGCACACAGACGTGGTATTTTTGCAATTATATTGTATTACCAATGATAAAAGACGTTCATAAAACATGTAACAAGATTTAACAAGATTGCAGTCCAGAGCTATAATCTCCAGACGGCATGAGGACAAGGAAGCCTTTGGCTTATCGAGAGTCCAACCATTTTTCTCCTACGTATTGCCCGCCCTCCTCAGATAGCAGTTAATTTTATTTTTGACCATATTCACATTGCTAGCATTAACACAATCATCAGATAATTTGATTTGTTCCTGTCATTTAGTGTCCTCTGAGAGAATACGTATTTGCTCACATCTAACCTGCACTGTCCCTTGACTAATGCTGCATGGTGTACTCTGGTTCTACTGCCTTCTTTAAGTTTGAAGAAAATATTTCAATCAATATCTTCATAACCATTCAATATTTTTAAAATTCATATTTGGTCTCCTCTTTGTCTCCTAGTTTCTAATGCTGTCCACCCTCGTTCTAATAGGCGTCTTTCATAACCAAGATCTTTCAGTTAGATGCTCTTCGTTGGACTCTTTCTAGCATATATATTATGTCCTTTTTACGATATGGCCTTCATGCTTGTATGCAATATCCCAAATTAGATTATTTTTGTTGAATACAACTTACAACACATTAGTTGGCTAGCATTTATAAATATTTCCACATATATCCTTCTTCCAAATGAACAACATTCTAATAATTGTATACCCATCCCATCGCAAATACAGCTATCTTAACACATTGTAACCACAGAGCAAATAGGTGCAATGTGGAACAACAATGCCTTTGCATTTATATAATTCGAGAACATACGCAAAATTAATAACCTAATAACTAATTAAAACAAACAATAGAGAAACACAGGGAGGGACAGAAGGACATCAGAGTGGTATTTATCGACTTGGAGAAAGCATATGATCGGGTACCAAGGGAGGAGATATGGAGATGTGTTAGTGAAAGGAATGTACCGGAAAAGTACATCAGACTGATATAGGATATGTACCGGGGGTGTGAGACAAAGGTGGCCAGTGTGGCTGGTGAAAGCAGCACTTTGGCGTAGTGATTGAGTTGCACCAAGGATCTGCATTGAGTCCACACCTGTTCCTCATATTGATGGACGTCTTGACTGGGAAGGTGAGAACAGATGCACCAGAATCAATGATGTTCGCAGATGATATTGTGCTGTGTTGAGGAAAGGAGGTAGACATGACAGAGTACCTGGAGACGTGGAGGAAGGCACTGGAAGAGAGAGGAATGAGGGTTAGTCGACCAAAAATCCAATTCATGGACTTCAGGTTCGAACGGAATGAGGAGATAGACAAACCAACTGTAAAGATATTGGGAGACAAGTTGGTAAAAGTGACACACTTAAAATATCTAAGGTCAGTCGTGGAAGAGAAAAGAGGCATGGAAACGGAGATCAAACAGAGAGTGAGTGCAGCTTGGAGAAATTGAAAGAAATGCAGTGAAGTGTTGTGCGACAGGAGGATGCCAAGTTGAAGATCTATGAAACAGTAGTCAGGCCAGCAATGCTGTACGTGGCAGAGACCTGGGCAACAACGAAAGAACAAGAAGCAAGGATAGAGACGAATGAGATGAGGAAGCTGAGGTGAATGTGTTGAGTAACAAGGAAAGATAAGATCCGAAACGAATATATTAGAAGAGCAACGAGAGTGACACAAGCATCCAAAAAGATAACAGAGAAACGATTGAAATGGTATGGGCATGTGATGAGAAGGGAAGAGGAGCACATAGTGAGAAGAGTGCTAAATGCAGAGATACCAGGAAGAAGAAGGAGAGGACGACCGAAGACCAGATGGAAAGACACATGCAGAAGAGACATGGAAATCGTGGGTCTGAGTGCAGATATGGTGATGGACAAGGCGACATGGAGAAAGAAAATTACCAGCCATACCGACGACCCCAGATGACGGGAAAAATCAGAGAAGAAGAATAACAAATTAATTTAACTTTAATCGAGCTAGCTTATTAGGAAATACTGGGGATTGTTGTCTTTTTTTCTTTGTAATAACATTTCCATAATTTTGTTTGTTGCTAAGTTTAAATTTAGTATATCATGTAGGCCCTATATATATATATATATATATACAGATGTAGTTTTATTCAAAATATTATATTTTGGTCGTTCAAAAGGTGTATCTCCAAAAGCAACCTGTCCCAACCATATATATCTTTATAAATGCTAGCCAATTAATGTAATGTAATTTTTATTCAGCACAAATAATCTAATAAAACTGCCAAAATTATATAGTTATTATATAACTATTATAATATATTTATGTCGTCATATGTTGCACATTCCCATGACAATAAGAGTAAAATTATTTTATCCGTGTGACAGTCACACAAGATATAATGTACACTATGCACACTAATTGAAATGTGTATAGTCCTTTATATATATATATAATTGGTTTGATGATTGTAATGAAGCAAATATACTGCAGGCATAGTTACTTATACACTACCCAACTATGCAATCCACATACACTACCTATTAATTAATGTATATTTAATGCATACCATACTTATTTTTTCTAAAAATTTAAATTCTAGTAATTATTTAATGCATGTGCACTGTGATCATATATATATATATATATAATACAATTGGGGTATGTTTAATAAACACAGTACACACGTTTTAAAAATGAATATAAAGAAAATCATGCGTATATATATATATATATATATACACACACAATTGTGTGGTGCACAATGCACATGCAACATTCATCAATGTATACACAGGCATATAACTGCAATAGAATAGTATATAATAGAACTTTATTTCGGTCACAATACACATTTCTTAATATATTTACGATGGATTACAAAAAAAACACTATTGCAACCGAGGAGATCCTCTGGAAACCCCAAGAGGCTTATGTCGAGGACCACCTGGACAATCACCATTATATCAATCAGGTTCCTTATACCATAACATTACAACATAACGTTAAAACAGTATATTCAACTAGTACAAGGTGAATAGTATTTACATGAATAGGTGTTTTTTTAATTAAATTGGTTGTCTGCTAAGGAAATAAATAAAAAAAGTTACATATTGGGACATGCTATAGTTTTTTGACTAGATTAAACATCTAGTTAAACATCAGTAATACATTGAATATAAAAACTGAATTATTTATAATGCCATGAAAAATTATGGTAAGTTATATGAGTAGAATATAAAATAAGACATTTCAAGAGTTCAAAGATATTTAGACAGTAACAGCTCTTTTAGTTTCTTTTTAAACTGATTTACGGATACAAGTTGCTGCAGAACATAATATAGGGGATTCCAGAACATAATATAGGGATTCCAGAACATAATATAGAGGATTCCAGAACATAATATAGGGGATTCCAGAAAATTGGTCCCGAATAATTTATTGTAAATTTTCTAGTGTTTGTTCTTATTTGTTGGATGTAATATGCACTTATGTTCAATAATAATAATATAACTTCACTTGCGCCTAAATCCTTGGAAACAAAGCTCAGAGGCGCATCAAAACAAAAGGATTGGTCAATCTCAAAATCCATAAGCAGTATTCTAGTTATCAACAGATGGGTCAAGGCGCTAGGGAGCTATGGTGGATAAGCAAGGTTGTAAAGGTAAGTTTTTAAATGACGACGGAACTTTTGTAATATTTTCAACTGATCTAACACTAAGAGGGAGCATATTCCAAAGAGTTGGTGCAGCAACAGAAAAAGCCCTTGTTCCAATGTTAGTGTTGACTCTAAGAACAAAAAGTAGGTCAGAACTAGATGATCGAAGCTGGATAGGTTTTCTTACAGGAGTAAGCAATGAATGCAAATAAGATGGTTGCTTACTATAACGTACACGAAGCCAATGCAGACTTCAAAAATGGTACAGAGCGAAAAAACGAGATCTTGTACTTACTCTTGCTAGACAATTTTGGACACGCTGAAGTTTTGTGATATCCTTGCTAGCGATATTATAAAGGAGGGAATTGCAATAGTCAAGTCTGCTGCTAACAAGCGCTGTGGCAATAGTTTTAGCAACAGAAAATGACATATGCCGGCAAATACGGCGAATACGATAAAAACAGCAACGACATGTTTGAGATGTGTTGTCGGAAATTGAAGTTACTATCAAAGATCACTACTAGATTTCGCACCGAGGTTGCTGGCGTAATATACTGATTGAAAATACGCGTAGGGATAAAACCATCAAGTTGACTACGCTGCATTGGAGTACCAATGATGATAAATTCAGTTATTTGCATTTCATTTCAACTTGTTGTCATCCAGTGGAAGATATCTTGAAGGCAATCCCTAAGTTGGTTAAGGGAGCGATTTGTATCCGGGATAGCCAACGCAATGTAGATTTGAGTATCATCAGCATAAATATGATGATCCAAGTTGTCTTTGTATAACGGAGCTTAGTGGCGAGGTGTAAAGAGTAACAAGCAAAGGCCCAAGAACAGAACCCTGGGGAACACCAAATAAAGCCGGCAGTGCAGCTGAAAAGCAGTTCCCAATCTTTATAGTTTGATATATATAATTTAGATATGAAGAAAACCAGCTTAGAGCTGTGTCAGATATGCCGTACCACTTTACTAAGCGTTCAATGAGAATGCAGTGATCAATCGTGTCAAAAGCGGCAAGTAGTTATGTAGGTTAATCAGCGTGGAATGGATCCGTTTTTCCGTTGAGGAAGATCAAATATATAGATCAAAGGTCAAGTTGCGTCACCTGGCGGATAAGTTGTGAACTACAAGTATCGTCACCTGGCGGATAGGTCGTGAACTATAAATAGCGTCACCTTGCGGACAAACTGTGAACTAAATATAGAAGTAATGTCTAAATTCGTGTATCTTAGTTTTGACAAATATCGCCACCTGGCGGACAAGTGGTGAACTACATATGAGTACTGCCTAAACTCGTCTCTTAGTTTTGACAAATAACGCCACCTGGTGGAATTTTGATGAACTACATATGAGTACTTCCTAAATTCGTGCTTCTTCGGTAAAAACCTTTCAAGCCTAATTATATCGTAAAACTCATAACCTGGCATAATGTTTAGGTACGCGTAGTAAATTAGTGAAACTGACACCTATATGCTTAGGTATGCGTAGTAAAAACGTGCAGTAGTTAAGCTAGCCATCATTTCGAACTAGCGCGTAGGTATGTAATCCTATTAGTGACGTCATTAAATAAATACGCATGGTAATTAGGTCGTAGTCATAGTGATTTGGTTAGCCATCATTTTGAACTAGCGCGTATGTATGTAATCCTAGCAGTGACGTCATTAAATAAATACGCATGGTAATTAGGTCGTAATCATAGTGATTTGGTTAGCCATAATTTTGAACATGCGTGTAAGTATGTAATCTCGATCACTGACGTCATTACAACGACTCACAAATATTGAACTACAACATATAACTCCCGACCTACAACACATAAACATCAACCTACAATGCGTAAACAGTGCTAAACACTGACCTACATCACAAAAACACCGACCTACAACACAACATTAACCTACAATGCGTAAACAGTGCTAAACTCTGACCTACAACACACAAACACCGACATACATAATACAAGCAACGACTTACAACACATAAACACCTACTCACAACGCGCAAACACTGACATACAATACAAACACTGACCTACAACGCGTAAACAGTGCTAAACACAGATATAAAACACAAAAGCACTGGCCTACAGTGCACAACCACTGAAAAAAATTTACAAACACTGACATTGACCTTCAACACACAAACACTAACTTACAACACAAAAATATTGACCTTCAACACACAAACATTAACCTTCAACACATAAACATACCTACAAACATACTTTTAAACTTACAACATTGCAAACTTTCACTGACAAACTTTGAAATAAACCTTCAAACATACTCTTACATTTACAACTTTGCAAACTTTCACTGGCAAACGTGCAATCAAACGTACTTTCGACAGTACAACTCATCAAATTCCACTGTTTCGACAGTGCAACTCTGCATATTCCACTCTTTCGACAGTACAACTCATCAAATTCCACTGTTTCGGCAGTCCAACTCAGCGTATTCCACTCTTTCGACAGTGCAACTCACCAAATTCCACTGTCTCGACAGTCCAACTCAGCGTATTCCACTCTTTCAACAGTACAACTCATCAAATCCCATTGTTTCGACAGTGCAACTCAGCGAATTTCACTGTTTCGACAGGTCAACTCAGCGTATTCCACTCTTTCGACAAAATAGACAGGTATAAAACGAGTTGCACAAACGAAACACTAAACTTAGACCAACGAGTTCCACGAACCAAACTTAGTCCAGCGAGTTGCACAAACGAAACACTAAACTTAGACCAACAAGTTGCACGAATTGAACTTAGACCAACTAGTTGGACAAACGAAACACTAAACGTAGACCAACGAGTTGCACTAATCAAACATAGACCGACAAGTTGGACGAATCAAACTTAGAACAACTAGTCGGACAAACGAAACACTAAACTTAGACCAACAAGTTGCACGAACCAAACTTAGTTTAGCGAGTTGCACAAACGAAACACTAAACTTAGACCAACAAGTTGCATGAATCAAACTTAGATCAACTAGTCGGACAAACGAAACACTAAACTTAGACGAACGAGTTGCAAGAATCAAACTTAGACCAACAAGTTGAACGAACTAAACTTAGACCACCCAGTCGGACAAACGAAACACTAAACTTAGACCAACAAGTTGCACGAATTGAACTTAGACCAACTAGTTGGACAAACGAAACACTAAACGTAGACCAACGAGTTGCACTAATCAAACTTAGACCGACAAGTTGGACGAATCAAACTTAGAACAACTAATCGCACAAACGAAACACTAAACTTAGACCAACCAAACTTAGAACAACTAGTCGGACAAACGAAACACTAAACTTAGACCAACACGTTGCATGAACCAAACTTAGTTCAACGAGTTGCACAAACGAAACACTAAACTTAGACCAACAAGTTGCACGAACCAAACTTAGTTTAGCGAGTTGCACAAACGAAACACTAAACTTAGACCAACAAGTTGCATGAATCAAACTTAGATCAACTAGTCGGACAAACGAAACACTAAACTTAGACGAACGAGTTGCAAGAATCAAACTTAGACCAACAAGTTGAACGAACTAAACTTAGACCACCCAGTCGGACAAACGAAACACTAAACTTAGACCAACAAGTTGCACGAATTGAACTTAGACCAACTAGTTGGACAAACGAAACACTAAACGTAGACCAACGAGTTGCACTAATCAAACTTAGACCGACAAGTTGGACGAATCAAACTTAGAACAACTAATCGCACAAACGAAACACTAAACTTAGACCAACCAAACTTAGAACAACTAGTCGGACAAACGAAACACTAAACTTAGACCAACACGTTGCACGAACCAAACTTAGTTCAACGAGTTGCACAAACGAAACACTAAACTTAGACCAACAAGTTGCACGAACCAAACTTAGTTCAGCGAGTTGCACAAACGAAACACTAAACTTAGACCAACGAGTTGCAAGAATCAAACTTAGACCAACAAGTTGAACGAACTAAATTTAGACCAACCAGTCGGACAAACGAAACACTAAACTTAGACGAACGAGTTGCAAGAATCAAACTGAGACCAACAAGTTGAACAACCTAAACTTAGACCAACCAGTCGGACAAACGAAACACTAAACTTAGACCAACGAGTTGCAAGAATCAAACTTGTCGGGCAAACGAAACACTAAACTTAGACCAACAAATTGCACGAACCAAACTTAGTTCAGCGAGTTGCACAAACGAAACACTAAACTTAGACCAACAAGTTGCACAAACCAAACTTAGTTCAGCGAGTTGCACAAACGAAACATTAAACTTAGACCAACAAGTTGCATGAATCAAACTTAGATCAACTAGTCGGACAAACGAAACACTAAACTTAGACGAACGAGTTGCAAGAATCAAACTTAGACCAACAAGTTGAACGAACTAAACTTAGACCACCCAGTCGGACAAACAAAACACTAAACTTAGACCAACAAGTTGCACGAATTGAACTTAGACCAACTAGTTGGACAAACGAAACAGTAAAAGTAGACCAACGAGTTGCACTAATCAAACTTAGACCGACAAGTTGGACGAATCAAACTTAGAACAACTAATCGCACAAACGAAACACTAAACTTAGACCAACCAAACTTAGAACAACTAGTCGGACAAACGAAACACTAAACTTAGACGAACGAGTTGCAAGAATCAAACTTAGACCAACAATTTGAACGAACTAAACTTAGACCAACCAGTCGGACAAACGAAACACTAAACTTAGACCAACAATTTGCACGAATTGAACTTAGACCAACTAGTTGGACAAACGAAACACTAAACGTAGACCAACGAGTTGCACTAATCAAACTTAGACCGACAAGTTGGACGAATCAAACTTAGAACAACTAATCGCACAAACGAAACACTAAACTTAGACCAACCAAACTTAGAACAACCAGTCGGACAAATGAAACACTAAACTTAGACCAACACGTTGCACGAACCAAACTTAGTTCAGCGAGTTGCACAAACGAAACACTAAACTTAGATCAACAAGTTGCATGAATCAAACTTAGATCAACTAGTCGGACAAACGAAACACTAAACTTAGACGAACGAGTTGCAAGAATCAAACTTAGACCAACAAGTTGAACGAACTAAACTTAGACCAACCAGTCGGACAAACGAAACACTACACTTAGACCAACGAGTTGCAAGAATTAAACTTGTCGGACAAACGAAACACTAAACTTAGACCAACAAGTTGCACGAACCAAACTTAGTTATGCGAGTTGTACAAACGAAAGACTAAACTTAGACCAACAAGTTGCACGAACCAAACTTAGTTCAGCGAGTTGCACAAACGAAACACTAAACTTAGACCATCAAGTTGCACGAATTGAACTTAGTCCAGCTAGTTGGACAAACGAAACACTAAACGTAGACCAACAAGTTGCACGAACCAAAAATGTCACTGTTTCGACAGTAGAACTCAGTAAATTTTACTCTTTCGACAGTAGAACTCAGCAAATTCCGCCTCTTCCATCTCAATATACAGGTTTACCTCGTGAAATTCTGCCTCAATAGACAGGTTTACCTCGTGAAATACCAAGATACACAGGCAATTTCTGGAAAATTCAGGCAATCGACCAGGATTTCAGGCAAATTCAGGCAATCGACCAAGATACACAAGCAATAGAAATGTTTAGAGTCGGTAGTACTTAGACATGTTTATAGTTGGTAGGACTTCGACATGTTTAGAGTTGGTAGGACTTAGACATTTTTATAGTTGGTAGGACTTAGACATTGTTTTATATTTTCAGCGTCATCTCATTTGTATAATAAATCAGACCGAACATGCATCACATGACTTCCCTTAATATAAAAAAAACTGTACGCGTTCATCAGACAGGCGACATATGGTGCCACCCAATGGACACCAATGTAATTAGTCAGAGTATTGCCATCTACCGGTCATTATAGATCTCTATTCGTCGACACACTTCCGGGAATGGTGGAACCGTAGAGGCCACCACGACAGTCAGGTGACTTCCGGTACGACGTCACTTCCGGCGTAGCGCCCCCTAGTGGATAATTGGAGTATTGTTTTGTCCCACGGGGACAAAAACATTAAATTTTCAGAAAATTTATACAACCCACCTTGGTGTTCCAGAGACCAAGGCATGTGTGCAGACTAAAACCAATATTTATGGATATTTTTTATTACACTGTATGAACTGCTGCAACTTCATGTAAAAAGAGTGGGTGTGATACGTCGCCATCTCCCTCTGTGCACAATCGTTTCATTGCTTCAGTGACAGTTTGAGACATATTCATCATCCACTGCTGGTTGTTCGACATTTGTTTTCACAAATGTTTAAACTTATATTATGACCATTGAAAATTAGTTGCCTTGGTACACTAGACGCTCATATTACAAAACAAAAAATAAACTTTGATGCACATAAAGTGTACTTGTGAAGTATTATGAACATCAGCAATTTAGCATTTGCAGCATATTTAACATATTTTTAAATAGTGACAAGTTTTTATGTTGAAATATATGCTTACAGAAATATATTTCTTAGAATTTACACGATAAATTTGTATTGTATGTAATACAATAAAACGACTGTGGATGTATGATCTCAGAATACAACTTTAAAACTCTACCCACCCTTCATTTATTCCATTATATATAATAATAATAAATAACTTCTTAAGCGCCAATATCCTCTGAAAATCCGAGCTCAGTGGCGCACCAAAACCAAAGGATTAAGCATTCTCGTACTCGTGTGCTAGGCGAAATTCGTCAACAAATGGATGGATGTGCTAGGAAGCTAGGGAGGATAGGCGATATTGAAAAGATAGGTTTTGAGGTGACGACGAAATGTAACAATATTTTCTGCTAATTTAACATTAACGGGAAGCGAATTCCATATAGTTGGCGCGGCAACTGAAAAAGCTCGAGTTCCGGCCTTTGTCTTAACTCTAGGAACAGATAGCAACTTCGAACTAGACGACCGAAGTTGTCTGGCTTGTCTGGCTGGTGTGAGCATTGAGTGTAAATAATTAGGTTGTTTGGATGAAAGGGCTTGGTAGGTGATTGTGCAGATCTTAAACATAATACGATATCGCACAGGGAGCCAATGCAGTGATTTTAGAAGTGGCACTGAGCGGGAGAATCGAGGAGATTGTGTGACTACCCTTGCTAAAAAATTTTGGACGCGTTGTAGTTTTGCAATATCCTTGATAGCAATATTATGAAGGAGGGAATTGCAATAATCTAATCTGCTGCTAACAAGAGCTGTTGCGATAGTCTTAGCGACAGAAAGCGACATATGTCGGCGAATGCGGCGAAGATCACGGATATGATAAAAACACCAACGGCACGTTTGGGATATGTGTTGTCTGAAATTGAAGTCGTAATCAAAGGTCACTCCTAGATTCCGTACTGATGCTGCTGGTGTAATAGTTTGACTCAGGATGCATGTTGGAAAAAAGTCATTTAGTTTACCTCGCTGCATTGGAGTACCAATGATGAGGAATTCAGTTTTGTCTGCATTTAACTTTAATTTACTATCGGTCATCCATGAAAAAACATCTTGGAGACAATCGTTGAGTCGGTTTAGAGAATGACTTGTATCGGGCGTGGCCAAGGAAATGTAGATATGTGTGTCATCTGCATAAAGGTGATGATCCAAGTTATGACTTTGGATTACAGAGCTGAGTGGCGTAGTGTAGAGAGTAAAAAGCAAAGGCCCAAGAACGGAACCCTGGGGAATGCCACATGAAGTGGGGAGTGAGGTTGAAAAGTAATTATTTATCTTTATACATTGATGTCTATTGGTTAGATATGAAGAAAACCAGGTCAGAGCTGTGCCAGATATGCCATACCACAATGATAAACGTTTGACAAGAGTGTTGTGATCAATGGTATCAAAGGCGGCAGACAGATCAAGCAAGGTAAGTGCAGTTACTTTGCCTTTATCAATGTTTAATATAACATCATTGTGTACTTTTAGGAGAGCAGTCTCAGTAGAATGAAATTGTTTGTATGCTGATTGGAGCACACTGGATAAACAAGTTGTGCTAATATGACGCCTTAGACGGCTTGCTACGACTTTCTCAAGTATCTTAGAAATAAAGCTAAGATTACAAATTGGCCTATAATTTTTGAAATCATCTTTTGGCAGAGAAGTCTTTTTGAGAACAGGATTTACATGTGCGTGTTTAAAATCATCTGGGAATTTACCCGAACTTAGTGATAAATTTATGATATTCGTTATTGTACCAAGTAAAGAGTCAAGACATGCTTTTAGTAGTATGGTTGGTAATGGATCGAGATCGCATGACTTATTTGGGGAGGACATTATTATTTTCTTCACTTCATCAACTGTGGCTGGCTCAAACAATACAAGTGGAGAATTTACTTGTGGGGAGTCCACATTTACAGTACTTAAAGTGTGACATGGAAAAGCAGAACGTATAAGACTTATTTTATCTTTGAAATTACTAGAAAACGAGTCACACAGAGATTTGACTGACACATGACTAGGTAGAGATGGAGGCGGCCGTCTATGTAAAATATGATTTATGCAGTTCCATAGCTGACGTGGGTTATTAGTTACTCGAGACCATGTTTGTGTAATAATTTGATTTAGCTTTGGCCATTTGTCTGTTGCAGTAGTGACACTGTTTAGAATATCGTGATCTGTCCAAAGGCGAGCGTGATTTGCGCCATACACGTTCAAGATAGCGCCGGCGCTTTTTAGATTGTAGAATTTCAGGAGTCATCCATGGAGCATGTGGCTTTTGGGACACATATTTAGATCTCAGGGGTGCATGTTTATTAAGTAAATCTTTGAGTACTTGACAGTACTGTCGACACAGATCTGACAGATGTTCTTTGGGTTTACTGATGAGGTCGGATTTAAGGATGTCTGTCATTAATGCGGCAATGTCAATCTTATGGATCGGTCGGTAAAACACTTTGTTTTTGGACTCTACGGGAATTCTAGGAACTTTGAGATCAGCAATGACAGTGTGGTGGTCTGATAAACCATCTGAAGCCGTAGGTGTCTGAATATTGTTACAATCTGAGCGGGTGATTAAGAGATCGAGCCAGTGGCCATATATGTGTGTTGAGAAGGTAACATGTTGTTTCATGTCATAGGATGCCAGAATGTCATTAAATGTACTTGTTGTTGATGAAGGTGTGTCCAGATGAAGATTAAAATCACCGAGTATATAAAATTCTGAATAAATAGTTGCCAGATTTTCAAGTAGATCCTGGAATTCTTCAAAGAAATGGGCAGGGTGTCCTGGAGGGCGATAAATCCACACAAAATAAGCAGAGAAAGATGAATCGGAAATTTTGGCACAGATGGCCTCAAAGCTGGAGTAATCAGGGTTTGAATGCAAATTAACTTTGAACTGTTTTGAGACGAGAAATCCAACACCACCACCTCGTCCAACTGAACGTGGGCGATGATGGAAGGTGAAACTGGAAGGAGAAATGTCAGCAATGCATGCAGCTGTGTCATGTGGTCTGAGCCAGGTCTCAGTGACTGCAAGGATGTCTATTGTCTTGGAAGTTAATAAATCGGTAAGCGAGGCTGTTTTGTCTCGAATAGATCGAACGTTAGTGGTGGCTACTCGAATATTGCGCCTGATAGCAGGTCCAGGATTAAGACTTACATCTCCTGCTAGTAGTAAAATAATTGCCAATTTAAACGTTGGCTTAGAGCGGGGGATTGGCAGTAACTTTCTATTAAAGCAAAGATTAAGACATGGCAAACTGTGAAGATGTGACAAGGAATGTTGTGTTCTCATATACTGAGAAACTGTTAAAATGACAGCCGACCGTTGGGGACTAAGTGGCTTGCACAGCGTAAAATCGTGACCTCTCGAAGCAGCAGAACAGGATAAAAATAAAACACACAATAAAAATGCTGGTGACATTGTCTTTCCTCGAAATGGTGAAGAATAAAATGATAATGTCTCATAAAAATAATAAATAATTATAAAACTGTATAATTGTACTAAAAATAATGTGAATTTCTAGGTTATTAAAGAGTGGGTTGGCGGTAATCAATGGCAGGTCGTATGATTGTTCGCGCTCAGCAGGCCTGTGCAAAGTAACAAGACGTTTAAAAAGAACGTCTTGTTGAAAAGGCCAGTTAGTATATAGTTTATAAAGGGACTGCCCCTACCTTAGTATGTTGTGTACGTAAGCCTGCTAGCGCGAAAATCAAATCGACCTGTATTATCGCCCAACTAATTTAAGTACAAGATTTAACAGCGTTGGTGGTGACAATTTATAAAATGTTTGTTTAAGCAAACAGTGCAATACGTTGACACTAATTCTACACTAATTTCACAGACAAAATTAAACGTTAAATTGCAAAAATGATTTTGAATCACGCAGTGACAAAATAAACAAGTACCACCTTACGCCACCTAGCGACCAACCATGTGAACTTCTTGCATATAAAGTGAATTATTTCAGAATATTTTCAAGTAAGTAATGTGTACAGTTAGCTTAATAAAAAAGCGTATTTTTGTAACAATCTGTAATCATTTTTTTATGTTGTTGGTCCAGAAGGATGCCATAAATTTGCCTCAACCCCCATCAATACATTTCTACTCAATGAATTGTCATATAAGAGATTAAATGAGATAAATTTTTGAGATTACATTATATTAAATTGACGTCAAAAATTTAAATCACTAAAAGGTCATACGGTTTTGGATGAAACTGATTGACTTTTCGAGTTGCACGCAACTACGTTGCACCTTATTTACATACGACCCTGTTGCTTGCGAAATACGTCGCAAGCAAGCATCATTCGGCCTTGACCTTTCTCAATGACGTCAACATCGACTAGATGCTTGCAACCGCATTGCATAGTGTAAAGCCGGCTTAAGCAGTTTCGGTGGTATCCCGTCAACTCCAGGTGATTTGTTTTCTTTCATTTCAGTCCCCTCAATAAAACATAGATGGAAAGAATCAAACATAAACAAACACGTGCACGCACGCACACACACACAATATAATATCATTAGATTAAGATGAATAACATGAACTCATATGCGTTAGGCTGGTGACTATTAGATGTGAAATACATCTTAATAAAACATAATGGAATCATCTTATATGTCCTCTTCTGGCTTCTAGGCTGTTCAGCAGTTCTTAAATTTGTTGGCAGCTACCCAAGTCTCAGCAACATGCGTTGCGACCCGACCAGCGCATTTTCAAAAAAAAAATTACTGACGCAACAGCTAGGTCACAGGAAAACAAAAATGGGCCAAGAGGCCCTGAAGTCCTTGGGACTAATACGTCGATATGTGACCCCAGCTGACCAAATGAGTGATAAGTCGGAAAAATTATAACATTGTTTTCTTACATTCTTGTAAAGGTTGGGTAAGGTGCTTTACACGGTTTCAAAAATTATGACTGCTACCAAAATTGGCGAAGTTACGGAGCATTGAACATGTTAGGGGTCAAAAAGTGAAAATGAATAAAACGGCATTATATATGCAAATGGACTGCATGGAAATGTTACATGCATGACATTCAAATGTGGCACACAGTCTGTCTGTTATGTTGCAATGATACACTGGAATTACAAATGTGCTGCTACAAAGACTTAACAAGTTATGCCAGATTATGTCTTTACGTATAAAACTAAGAGGACAGATTGTTTGAGAGCAAAAGGTAGACTAAAGAAAATTTAAAATTAGCGAAGTTATGGAGCATTGAACATGATAGGGGTCAAAAAGTGAAAATGAAGAAAACGGCTGCTGAAGTTTTACATTATATATGCAAATGGATTGCATGGAAATATTACATGCATGACATTCAAATGTGGCACACAGTATGTATGTTATGTTGCAATGATACACTGGAAGTACAAATGTGCTGCTACAAAAACTTATCACGTTATGCCAGATTATGTCTTTATGTATAAAACTAAGAGGACAGATTGATAATGTTATAAATGAATACTTAAAAACAGCCCCACAGAACTAATTATAGTTATTGTTAAGATGTTTAACCTAGTTCTATTATCTGACATTGTGCCAACAGATTGGTTGTATTGGGATCATTAAGCCTATATATACAAACATAGCAGCAGACATTGGGACAGTGTGACTGCTGCCTTGCTAAATGGATGCAACGGTGCTTTGAAGTTTGTTCTTCTGCCAACTATCCTTTTCACACAACCCTATAGGTTTAGTGGCTGCCAGCACACTACTGAGCCTAAACTACCATGCAGGTGTGAAAAACGTCCTGATGTATTTGAACTTGAGCAACTAATTAACTGTCCACCAAACAGTAGCAGAGCAGTTTTATAATAATCCACAAGTTAAGTGGCAGTGATCTTCCTTTTATAATTCCTGTGATGTTTCTTGTTTATTGTAAGCAGGGCGGATAAATGGTTATCATACGTAGACAGGTACAGAAAGAAACTGACGTGTTCTATAAAAAGAACACGTTTGCCTATCAATGGCATGTATTTCCTATTGTTGCCGTTTCTGCAGGGCAGAAACAGTTTCTGCCCGGCATAAATCAAACAATAAACCTGTAGGTAATTATTAATCAATTTTTTTTGGTGAATCATAGTTACAGATTGTAATGTATGTGGCAGACACTTGTGCAAATACTATACATAGCTTATACACAACGCATTTGGGTGACATGGACTATCGCTGTCTGTCTGTCTGTGTGTCGCGCTGATACGAAATAAACATGTGCACCACTGTCACTTGATAATTACATCTATAGTTATACTAGAATATAACAATTGGCGACGATGATGGCATACATTGGTCAAATAGAGCCATACGACGGCAGTAGTGACTTGGAAGCGTATTTGGAGCGGCTAGAACTGTACTTCGTTGCAAACAATGTTGGTGCAGTGGGCAGCGGCGTGGACGAATCTGTGAGAGAAGCCGCCGACAGGAAGAAAGTGGCTACACTACTCACACTGGTAGGCCCGGAAACATATCTTCTTCTTAAAAGTCTCGTCAGTCCTCAAAGACCGGCAGAGTTGTCGTTTGAGCAAATAACTGAGAAACTAAAAAGCCATCTGAAGCCACGTCGGCTTACAGTGGCGGAAAGATTCAAATTCCACCAACGCAACCAGAAAGAGGGCGAGGGGGTCGCCACATTTGCGGAAGAACTACGGAGGCTCGCATCCACTTGCAACTTCGGGGAATTTCTGGCCGAGGCATTGCGAGACCAGCTCGTGTGCGGCATCAAAAGCGGCGGCACTCAGCGCAAACTACTCAGCGAAGATAGATCGTTCGAGCAGGCAATGCAGATGGCGCTGGCGGACGAAGTGGCGGAGACCGAGGCTAAACGGATAGCCCCCCGACACAGCTTCGACTGCACTAAAAGTACAGTGAGTGTAGTGTCAAACCGGAAAAACAGAGAGAAAAAGCCAGTTCCGACCACCGCTAGGTCTACGACACACACGCGTGGCTACGACAAGACAACTCAGAAATTGTGCTACCGTTGCAACGGCAACCACACGCATCAAGAGTGCAAGTTTAAAGATGCAACTTGTCATTTCTGTCAAAAGAGAGGTCACATCATGGCGGCTTGTCGCAAGAAACGCGGCGAAACTCATCTCGTGAACACCACTCAGGACAGAGCTGAGTACTGTATGTACAACGTCAAGGGGGATCACACGTCACAGCAGCCTATTGAGATAGGAGTGCACATGGACGGTAAAGCAGTGAAAATGTTGGTTGACACGGGGACAGGAGTCTCCATAATCAATGAGGCGACATATCACGGGTTGCGGTCGCCACCCCCAAAGCTACAAACAGTGGACATCAACTTGACCACTTATACGGGTCTGTCTATTCCGGTGCTGGGACAAATAGAGGTCGTCACCGAATACAAACAGCAGTCGGCACATGTGCCAATTGTGGTGGTGTCTGGCGCTCGGCAGAATCTCTTGGGCAGAAATCTACTGTCGCAGTTGAAGCTGGACTGGGGCGAGATCATGCTCGTTCGCGACCTTGACCCGGTGCATGCCGGACTGATGGCGGAAGTGCCAGACGTGTTCGCTGAGGGGCTGGGCAAGCTGAAAGAAATGCAGGTGAAGATCAACGTGAAAAGCGATGCGATTCCACGTTTCTTCAAGGCCAGACCCATTCCTTATGCCCTGAAGGAGAGAGTCGAACATGAAATAGACCGACTGCAACAGGAGGGCATCATCGAGCCAGTCCAGTTCTCAGAATGGGCGGCACCGATCGTTCCGGTCCCCAAGTCCAACGGGCAGATAAGGATATGCGGTGATTCCAAGGTCACGATCAACAAAAGTGTGGTAGAAGACAAATATCCGCTACCACGGGTTAACGATCTCTACGCCAGTCTGGCAGGAGGAGAGACGTTCACAAATTTGGACTTGAGCCATGCGTATCTTCAACTTCAGCTCGACGAAGGGTCACGTGACTACGTTATGATCAACACGCACAAGGGACTCTTTAGATACACTCGCTTACCGTACGGCATATCGGTGGCGCCATCGATATTCCAGAGAGCTCTCGAGTGTGTGCTTGCTGGCATACCACGGGTATGCATCTTCCTGGACGACATCCTCGTCACGGGGAAAACTCGAGATGAACACGTGGCGAATCTCCGGCTGGTCTTGAACTGGCTGGACCAAGTAGGGTTAAAGCTAAACAATAAAAAGTGCGAGTTCTTCAACGAGGCAGTCGTATACCTGGGCCACAAGATCGATCGAAATGGCCTGCATCCCACAGACGAAAAGGTCACGGCGATTCAAGATGCGCCTAGCCCAACGAACGTGAAAGAATTACGTTCATGGCTTGGCCTGCTCAACTATTATGGACGATTCTTGCGCAACTTGTCGACAACACTAGCACCTCTGCACATTCTACTCAGAAAAGAGACGAAATGGCGATGGGAGAAGGAGCAAGTCAGAGCGTTTCAAGCGGCGAAGGACCTGCTGCAGTCGGAGTCCCTACTGGTGCACTTCGACCCCGACAAACCTCTTCTGCTCGCATGTGATGCGTCGCCGTACGGGGTGGGCGCAGTCCTGTCGCATCAGATGACGGACGGTTCGGAGCGACCGATCGCGTTCGCATCTAGGAGCTTGTCGCCTGCGGAAACTAACTACTCGCAACTCGACAAGGAAGGTCTCAGTTTGGTGTTCGGGGTGACAAAGTTCCACCAATACCTATACGGTATGACCTTCGTTCTCATCACCGATCACTGACCTCTGGTGGGGCTGTTCAACGAGCAACGACCGATACCTCCGCAAGCGTCGGGTCGACTTCAGCGTTGGGCCCTGACATTGGCAGGTTACGACTACGTCATTCGTCATCGGAGTGGCGATGTGCACGAGAATTGCGATGCTCTATCGCGACTACCCCTACCTACGCAGAACGCTGAGACGCCTGCTCCTGCGGAGTACATACAGCTCATAGAGCAGCTGGACGACTCGCCGGTGACGTCAACGCACATTCGAAACTGGACACGACGTGACCCAGTATTGTCGCGAGTTTAACGCTACGTGTTAACAGGCTGGCCTGAGGGCGACCTAACAACACAGCAATACCACAGAGTGCGCGATGAGCTGAGCACGCACGATGGATGCGTGATGCGGGGCACCCGAATAATTGTGCCAGAGCCTGGGCAAGCCACGATGCTCCAACTCTTGCACAGCAGCCACAGCGGCGTGGTGAAGATGAAGGCGTTAGCGCGGTCATACATCTGGTGGCCAGGCATCGATCTTCAGATTGAACGTGTCGCGCAGCACTGTGGTCAGTGCGAGGAAAACATGCGTCAACCGACCAGAGCGCCACTTCGACCATGGTTGTTCCCACAGGAACCGTGGTCACGTGTGCATCTAGACTACGCTGGCCCCATCGAGAACAGGATGATCCTCGTGGCAGTAGACGCCTACTCGAAATGGATCTCCGCGATGGTCGTACGCTCATCGACATCGGAAGTGACAATCGAACAATTGCGGATGTTATTCGCAGAACATGGACTGCCAGAAACTATCGTTACTGACAATGGCACGTGCTTCACTAGTGCTGAGTTAAGGCAGTTTATGAAAAAGAACTGCATTCAGCACATCACCTCGCCAGCCTATCACCCATCCTCGAACGGGCTCGCTGAACGGGCAGTACAGCTCGTGAAACGAGGATTGATGAATATGAAGGACGGTTCGATGGAGACAAGGTTGGCTCGTTACTTGCTGACCTACCGAGTGACCCCTCACAACACTACCGGAAGCTCCCCGAGTAAACTGCTGAAGGGGCGGCAGCTGCGAACGCTTCTAGACGCGGTGCAACAGAGCGTCGGCAGAAAAGTGCACCAATCGCAGGAGAAGATGACTGATTATTACAACCAGAAATCGAACGAGTGATGCTTCAGTCCAGGCGATGCGGTTTACGTAAAGAACCACGCTGATCATTCGCCCAAGTGGATTCCTGCAGTTCTGAAAGAGCTACATAACGACGTGCTGATATCGGAGGCACCCGGCGGTCGCCACTTGAGGCGTCATCGAAATCACGTGCGTCTGCGACATGCGGACGCGGCGGACGATACGGTACCCGCAGACATCGCTGCTACGGCCGCGATCCAACAATCAACCGAACGGGACATTGAGCGTGTAGACGAAACGGCGGAAGCCGTAGCTCCTGTACTTGATGGCAGCGGCGTCCACTCGCCAGTAACGCAGTCGGCTGTTCGCAGATCGGAGAGAATCCGGAAAGCTCCAGACCGATTATCTCTCTAGAACTGTCTTGTAGCCCTGGGCATAATAATCCCTGGTACGACAGCGTATCCTTTGTCTGTTTCACAGTTCTTGTTGTAACCTTGGACGTTAGCAAAATAACTGGTGCGGAGGACTGTAATGTATGTGGCAGACACTTGTGCAAATACTATACACAGCTTATACACAACGCATTTGTGTGACATGGACTATCGCTGTCTGTCTGTCTGTGTGTCGCGCTGATAGGAAATAAACATGTGCACCACTGTCACTTGATAATTACATCTATAGTTACACTAGAACATAACACAGATCATTAAAGGTTATGATGGAAGTAAAATGTTGACATGTTTACTGTTCATTTATTGCACCACGTCTTGCATCTAGAGGAATAATTATAATAGAAAATAAAATGTTGTGGCACATATTTTTAAATACATGCATTGATGAGAAACCGGGAATTACTTTTCTGTGGCCTAAGAATAACTAATTTCACAAACTTCCTGCTTATATAAAACAACTGCAGAAAAATAAATATCCATGCAAGACACAGACTCTGCATGTGACATATGTTTTGGGAAGGGGAATAGTGTTCTGTTTCTGGCACAATACACAAAATCTACTGTTAGGGGATAGTCTCAAGGGCCCTTCTCAAAACCACATCACTAGATAGTGTAAACATTTTGCATTTTGGGGGGTTGTGTCAGCCTTCTTCTCGTGTGATGTAGAGTTACCACAAGGAGAAAACTTGTCTCCTTTGTTATTTGCTATTTGCCTGAATGATTTTGAACACCGTTAGTCATAATTATAAGGGACTTGACATGGCAGCTGGTGAAATTTACCACAACCTTAGTGATGATGATGTAGACATTTTCTTGCAAATGTATGTTCTACTACATGCTGATGATACTAGAATAATTCAATCAAATACAGATTCCTTGTGTATAGCGGAACTATGTCAACTCTTCTAATGGTTGACATTTGGTTGTTTCAGGATGACCCCTTAGAATGTAGACACAACTGTCCAGGGGTCTAGTGGGCCCTGTCTATTGACTCAAGCCTCTGCCAGTGACCAATTGCAGATTAGTCAAAGTCCCATCAGGCAGCCACGGTGAGGTGTGACAGATGTTGTAGGAAAAGGGATTAGTTGGACTGCAAGCATGATAGATCTGCTGGTGCAGCAGACAATTTAGTTAGCAAATTTAGCATTTTAGGGGACCTTTGGTGCCCTTAGAATGACTCAATCAAATACAGATTTATTGTGTACAGTGACACTTCCACATGAAATGTCTATGCAAAATTAGAGAAAAAGTTGCTGAACGGTTTCTGAGATACGGCAGCTAACGGCGGACGGCGGACGGCGGACGCAGAGAGATGGCAATAGTCCCTTGGACCTTCGGCCAAAGGACTAAAAAGGACATTTGCCCAAAGGGTGGAACATAACCCAGTGGCTCCCTTAAAATCACCTCTGGTTTGGCATAAGTTAGCTTGGCGACCCAATCCTGGGTCGCGACCCATGGGCCAAGAATTGCTGACTTAAATATACATATTTTATTTGACTGAACACGCGTATAATTATTTTCAATGTGTTACAAATGTGCACTTAATTGAACGGATGGAATGGGGATGGCCTCATAATGTTTTCTCTTTTTGGCCACTAAATGGTATATTTAGCTGAAAAAAGGCCTATTCTAAGATTCACCAAATTGCACCTTTGAACTTTAAGTGTCTTGTATAAAACATCAAACGAGTACCGACGTGTCACCAGATACCTGTTTTTGCGCTGACTACGCCGACTGCGCTGAATTAGTAATTCGAATCGGCGGAAACCTCGGATTAAAGACTAAATGAAATGAAATTTTAAATGTCTTTGGAACTTCGTATACGTAAACTTAATACTCTTGTCAAGTAATATGCCAAATAAGAAGTCTGTTAATTGTGAACTCATGTCATTAAGCCCGCTCAAACGTGGTCACTTGCATGTCAATAAAGCAAAGATCTTGCTGACGTCACTACAGGCAGCGTCGCTGAGCGAACCCTATCCTTTAGCACGGCGAGGGCGGTGTGGCCTGTTGATTCAAATTGTAATTGTTGTTTCAGACTGAAATTGCAATCGCGGAATTTTTTATTTTTTGATATCACCATGAAGATAACTATCTCATCTACAAGTTTGTCGCTGGATGTACACAGGAATACAGTTAACTTTTTGAGTTATTGCCGTTTGAACCTCGCGAATGCTCAACCTTGCATCATATCCGCTGCCGCGTATTCATTGCAGGAATAAGCATACGCCATGTTCAAACGGCTATAACTCATAAATTTAAATCAAATCATGGGTACATCCAGCGGCATATTTGTAGATACAATTATTACCTTTAGTGTGATATCATAAATATTAAATCACATTGCAAGTTTGAGAATTCGCAATGTTCAAACGGCAATAACTCAACAACAACAAAAAACATTCCTTTGAGCATCCAGCGACACATTATTTGAGAAAGATTATTATCTTTATGGTGATTACAAATAATATTAAATTCCGCGATTGCAATTTTAGGTACGGCCTGAAACACCAAACCACATAGATGCGCGCCACACTAAATCCTAGCAGTGCTACCTGTTGTGACGTCACTTCGACCGCTAGGCGTCGCAACAAACTGTGCAAAAAATGTTCAGACAAGCGCGACCAAAAGGAGCCTTGAACAGGAGGGCGTTAAAAATTAGTTGAATATCAGGACACTATTTTTAGACTATATTTCATTCGGATTTCGAATAAAAAAGTTAATTTTGCTTATTCTTTAATGCCGAAGGCCTGGTTTTTGCGCAACAGATACCAGTCGACTGACGCTAATTTAGGTGCAGTCGGTCTGTGTGTACTTAGTACAAAGATCAAGCACCATACCCTTGAAAGAAAACATGCATTATTTTATTACTAGATACATGCTTCAAGACACGTTGACGAAAACACGCATTATTTTATTACTAGACACATGCTTCAAGACACGTTGAAGCGTGAGTAGGCCTAAATAACCCCCTTCAAAAACACTAGTTGTTTGCTATAGCTCCTTTTGGAATATTAAAACTGTATTGCCACATAGTTAGAACATTGAAATATACTTTTAGTTCAAGCAGCTACACACTTCCACAGTCTTGTTAATTAAGGAAACAAGTAAGAGAACAGCTTTAGTGCTTGCAGCCGTAACCTTTGTTTCTGATGATTCATTCGATACGTCGTTGTTGTGTGATGTAAGATGCTCATAGACGTTGGATCTAATACTCGCGTGTTATCACAAAGACTCAGACGAACTACGCTCAATCAACTCTAGCATTAAGTTGGGTTATTTTGCAGCAACTCCGTCCTTACAGCATCACTTACGAAAACGAGTGTTTGTTGTACGTTACCACAACACCGGGAGGCTGACGCGGTGACAAGCCTGGGTTAGGTGGAAGCGAAAAACAACAGATAATCATTTTGTCCATCGACTGTGCATAATGCTGCCTGCCGATGGCCCGACCGAGTTCTATGTCACATGGTGTTATACATAAATTAAATATATAATCATTGTTTAACAAGATTTAACAAGATTGCCACCCACATAATTAACTCTAGATAGGAGGTAGACAAGGAAGCCCTTTGGCTTATCGAGAGTCCAACAGTTTTATTTATATGTACTCTGCCCTTCCGAGGTATGTGTCGATTTTATTTTAAACATATTCACGCTACTATACCCTACACAATTAGCAGATAATCTGTTCCATTCATTTACAGTCCTTTGTGAAAATGAGAACTTTCTTATATCTAATCTACTCTGCTCCTTCACTAATGTAACTTCATGTCCTCTGGTCCTTCTATCTTTCTTAACTGAGAAAAAAATATTTCTATCAATATTTTCATAACCATTCAATATTTTTAACATTTCTATCTCCTCTCAATCTTCTGGTCTCTAGTTTTGTTAAACCACATTCTTTTAGGCGTATTTCATAACTAAAATCCCTTAGTTTGGGTATAATTTTAGTCGCTCTCCACTGTACTCTTTCTGGCATATCTATGTCCTTCTTGCGGTATGGCCTCCACGCTTGTATACAACTTTCTAAATGAGGCCTAACTATTGTTTTGTACAGCGATATTATTTGTTCTTTTCCTTATACGCTATATTTCGTCTAACTAATCTAAGGATTTGATGTCCCATTGAAACTGCAATTCCGCACTGATCTGAAACCTTCATGTCAGCATTACTGGTTAACCCTAACTCCTTTTATTTTACAGTAGTACTTAGTACAGTGCCCCCCATTGTATATAGTACATCTTCGTTCCTATGTCCTGTGTGGAGGCGTTTACATTTCCCAAAATTTAACAACATTTGCCACTTTTCAGACCATTTGATCAACCTGTCAAGATCATCTTGTAGTCTATCAGCCATTTTTATATCCAGATAATTATACCATTTCTTATACCATGGGCATAAGAAATGGTATAATAGATATATAATATAATAGATAGATTCTTTAATATATAAAATACCTCCACCCCTTTCTTCCTATTCTATCTTTCCTAAACATTACATATCCTGTCAGTCCCAATTCGGCATCTGATATATCGGCGGTGGCCCATGAGTCGTTTATTCCTATTATGTGAGGGTCAATATCTTCTACCATAATGTTTAGTTCGTTTATTTTGTTTACTATACTCCTTGCATTTAAACAAACACATTTATATCCAGCTTCTGAACAGTTTTTCAGACTGTTCTTTGCTGATTTAGTTGTGCTACCTTTATTTATGCCTCCAGCTTCAAGCTTCTCTGTGAGTCCCCCCTGCGAATCTACCTTAAATATATGCAACCTGTCCCACTGTCTACATATCTCGGCAGGTTCTCTGAGAAAACTGCTGCCCCCTTCCACTTAGATGGAGGCCATCTCTCATGTACATATCGTCCCTCCCAACAAAGTATCTCCATGAATCTGTGAATCCCACCCCCTCTTTTTAACACATCTGCTCAACTAGTGCGTTCATCGCCATCCTCTTGCGGTTTCTATATGTCCCCCCCTTCCTCCCATTACTGGCAAAATTCCTGAGATAATAATCTGGTCAACTCTTATCTTCTTTAGCTTCTTCACTAACTATTTGTACTTCTGTACTATCCCAGTTGTCTCCCCCCCCCGTTTGCATTATGTGTCCCTTCGTGTACTAGTATAGACCCTCCCTTGCCATGCCCCAATACCTTCTCTACCCTTTCAGTCACATGCTCTATCCTAGCCCCCTTTCTCAGAGTAGAGTTGCCCATGAACTCCTTCTCTTATCTCGTTGCCCCCTCAATCACTGCCTCAGAGTAGCTCCTCCGGTTTGCAACTGTTTAGTTGTTGTCTTTTCTCCCTGCCGTCTTCTCTCCTGTCATATTCTCTTCCGTTCCATTTTTCCTGTCGCTTTTTATCTTGTACCCTTTCCTTCTGACATCTTCTCCTCTAGCACATTTTCTCTCACTTCTTTTGGTCCTTTCATCTTTCCTCCCATCACATTTTCTTTTCTTCCCCTCCTACCTCCTTCTTTATGGTCACTTTCTCCCCTGTTACCTTCACGCCTGTCACGTTTTCTGTCATCGATTCTCCAATTTCTTCCACTGCAATCACCTTCCCTCCTCTCAGTCTCCTTTTCTCAGTCTTCTTGCCACTACTCTGCTCCTTCAGTCTCATTGTATTCCCAACTCTCCCCCTGTTGTCTCTCTCCATTCCACCCGTCTCCTTGCTAATTATCATATGCATCCCCTTCACAATATATGTCAACCTAACTAACTCCTTCAGCAGACATTCCACCTTCTAACACTTCACGCACTAAAAAGTGAATCCTTTTTCCTTAGAATCTGCCCATGACTTCCCACAGCCGAACAAGGCAAATCCACCCAGCCGTGGCAGTGACCGCACACCAAGTGTCGCTTTGCCTTGGCTTGCCGCTTGCAAATCAGATTTATTTAATAACTTAACTAACTTAGGTCTTTATAAAATATGTTTCCTGTGTACTACAGCACACGTTATGTTACAGCAGATTTTAATTACAAAATTATACACATATAACATAGATAACATAAAATATATAATCTTTAGTTTTTTCTTAAAAAGAGAAACGCGTTCTATTGCAAGCATAAGCCAAGCCAACACTATCGTTTCCGCATCCACTATCCGTTGAAAAAAACGGTTTGGTTAGATTGCATAAAACCAGCAGAGTAGCAATGGCAGATACTACTGCTGGCAATGAAACGGCTTGTCTGATACAGGCAACATTGTGACACTATAATTGTTGCTATTCCACATTTATGAATGCAGCCTTTCGCTGTGCATACTGAACTGATCAGACGATGCGAACCGCCACACCTTCCATCAACATATTTGTTAAGAAAACGAACTCAAGTACAAGAATGAAACCTCGAGCCACCATAATAATCCGAAGTACTGCAACAGTCACGTTAACTGGCATATACCTTAGTAGTTCAGACTAAGTAGTTTATCCAGAATTATTTTTTTTCCAATCAATGTTCCTTTGCAGAAACCATTACAAGCATTAGCAAGGATTAACTAGATTGCCACCCATAGAATTGGAACGTGGAAAAGGAAGACTTTGGTTTACTGAGCGTCGAACTATTTTCGTATCCCACCCTGTTGGTGCAGGTTCTATGTCAAATTTGTTTTAAAACATATTCACGTTTCAAGCACCCTCAAAATCAGCAGATAATATGACATTTAGGGTGATGTTTAATGTAGCCTACCAGTGCGCTTTCGGCGCTGATATAGTATCCAACCAACGCCTGGTCGCCGTACAAAATTTTCGCGCTCAATCTCAACTCTTTGGCGGTGGTTTCTCTGCATAAGTAGCGAACAATCCGCCCTTCGCTAGTACAGTAACATCGGGTAGCAGAATGCAACCAAACGGCGTGGTTTGGACAGAACGACTTTCCGAAACAATAGCGTTGTCGACAACAAAGCGATGACGTTACGGTTTGGATAACATTTCCGTTATTGCCACACATTTTCGCACAATTTGGGACAATTTGTTGCGAAGCGATTCTTGTGATGACGTGTAATTTTTCGCCACAAAAACGTGTATTCACGTGCGTGCTACGTCATTACATTGGATAATGTCATAGTTCGGTGAAACAACCAATCATAATATCACTTACATTCACACACAAAAACTCAAGGAACAATCGCTGCAAGAGTCTATAACATTTCGTCCTTTATGTGTATTTGTACGTGTTCGGTTGTCTTTTATAGCTTTCTAGCACTACCACAATGACGCAACAGTTTTGAAGAAGTGGCACTCCGGGGAGGTGATTGGTTAGCCTCGTTTTGTAATACATTTGTGATTCGCCAACTTTCAAGATAATGAAATGAAAGTCAAATCAACGTTGCCAGTGTAAGTTTAGCGTATCTACCCCGATTGGACAATCTCACAAAGTTGACGCAATCTGAGCTCTCGTCGAGAGGCAGGTTGAAGAATAATGTTGAAAAGCAGGTGTGGATGTCAGTAGTCCTACTTAACAGTGCTAAACAGTAACTGCGTAATTGCGCGTAACTAAGTCTCTGTAAATTGTGAACGCCGCAGTAATTCTTATTGTACGTTAACATTATATTCGGTATAAAACTTCGCTAGTATGAGTGTTGCATCTTGTTGTAGAACGTTCATATTTCGTCAACGTACAGGTAATTTGACCTACGGCGAAGACGCAGGGTGAAGAATCACTTTAACGGCAGTTATTGTCGTCGACAGTTGAGAGAACATACTAGGTAAATATGGGTAATTAGAAAAGACCGGTGTTTTGTGTTGGAATTCCTTTAATGCTACAATGTTATGTTTTACATTGCTATTGCTAATGGTCCCTTCATTTACTGGTGTTATATAACGCATCAATCGAATGTGGTTCTTCTACACTTGCTCCAACACGTCTTTAAAAAACCATAAACGTGAAACTCATTCTCATTTAAAAAAACGGTTTTATTATCAAGAGTTTTTTTCTACGTGGCTTTTCATAACGTGGCTTTGTTATATAACTGACATAACCATGTAACGTCATCACAAATTGGTCACCACGGAGTTAAAGTGGATAAGATTTAACAAGATTTAACAAGATTGCCATCCAGAGAATTAACTCTAGATGGCAGGTGGACAAGGAAGCCCTTTGGCTTATCGAGAGTCCAACCCTTTTATCTACATATATCCAGCTCTTCTGAGGTATGTGTCGATTTTATTTTTAAACATATTCACAATACTAGCACCCACACAATCATCAGATAATATGTTCCATTCATTCACAGTCCTTTGTGAAAACGAGAACTTTCTTACGTCTAATCTACACTGTTCCTTTACTAATGTAACTTCATGTCCTCTAGTCTTTCTATCTTTCTTAACTGAAAAAAACATATTTCTATCAATATTTTAAACACTTCTATCTGATCTTCTCTCAATCTCCTGGTCTCTAGTGTTGTTAAACCACATTCTTTAAGGCATTTTTCATAACTAAGATCCCTCAGTTTTGGTATCATTTTAGTCGCTCTCCTCTGTACTCTTTCTAGAATATCTATGTCCTTCTTGCGGTATGGCCTCCAAGCTTGTATACAATATTCTAAATGAGGCCTAACTATTGTTTTGTACAGCGGTATTATTAGTTCTTTTTCTTTATATGCTATATTTCTCCTAATCAATCCAAGGATTTGATTTCCTTTTGAAGCTGCAATTCCACACTGCTCTGAAACCTTCATGTCAGCACTAATTGTCAGCCCTAAGTCTTTTTCTTTTACA